>BMAW01115499.1:948658-1012607 GCA_019974015.1 Nephila pilipes | reverse complement strand
GGGGGGGGGGAGAAAGCGGTAAAACTTGGGTGCATTTTTCACAACTTAGCTTGTAAATGCTTGTAATTTCAAATTCATCGTGTTATGCTTAAATTAAATTATGTGCTTCCTTCTATATGTGAATTAATGTTTTCGCCATGAACATTTCGTGGAAACATTTTCGTAATTTATTAAAACCGGAAAAAAAAGAATACGAGGTATAAAAAGAATTAATGTTCAGATTATTATTTATTTCTTTTCTCGGTATTAAGATGTGTTAACGGTTAACAACTTTTCCCTAACAGCATTATGTTAAAAATAGAATAAACTCTCAGAGAAGTTTATGTCACGATGATTGAAACTGTACTATGTCTCAGATGCCTTTCCCCCTAATCCCTTACATTTTTCCGAAAAAAAAATTCATAGTAAATAGGCTTACACTAAGGTCTATGGCCGAATCTGAACAAATGAACAATTCAACTTGTCAGATTAAAGAAGAAAAACTATGACAAATAGAAGTGTGAAACATGTTAACAGTAAGAAAACTAAAATTCATTTCCAAAAAGCAATAATATTTTGATTGAAATGTCTTAGAGAGTTGAAGTAACCGTGAAGAAAAAAATAAGTGATAAATCTTTTAGAAGTATTAATGAGTTGATTTTCAAAATAAAAATAATAAAAGTAATTTTTACTCTTGCGATTTTAAGAAAATGATTCGCTTCATACGCAAAAAGCAACGATTTTTTTTTTATTTTAAGAATGATACTTTTGTTAAAACAAGCATTTGTTAAATAGAAGCCTGCACCAAACAGTATGAATTATCGACATTGTCTTTCTCATCGACTGTTATCTTAAAATTTGCTGATCAATAAAATATTTTTTTAAATTCCTGAGGTCAATATGCTTACGCTTATAAAATCAACGCACTTTTGAAGACATAACATTCAAGCAAATTTGATTTTAATTTCTTTTCTTTGTTATTTCGTGTCTTCATAAGAAATACTACGTCAGAGCTGCAAGGCATAAAATAATAGACTAAATGATCAATATTTCTTGTAAAAAATGCTCATAGAGGTTTTTGAAAAATAATAAGTCAAATTAAAGAACGCAGCCAGACTTAAAATTTTTTTTACGAGAAGTATATGATATGCGTCAGATCATGGGATTTGACATATTTTGACAACTTCAAAAATAAAAAGCACTGGAAATTTCATAACAAATCAAACTAAATTCATAATTTTAAATTCATGCTATAAAAATAATTTTGAGAACAAAAAAGAAAACGTCGAAACAGATGTTTCATAAATGTAATGCAAGTATAAAAAAAAAAAGCGGTTCGAAAGATATGAGAATTTTAAAAAAATCGGATTTAGAGACTCTCTCAAAGATTCTACACTTCCATCATACTATTAAGTGAAAAACAATTTAATTTGAAACGAAAAAAGGGAATATTTAACAGCGAAATGGAGAATTTGATAAGAAATAAACTTTCTTTTAACTTTCCACTCACTGGTTCTTTATTGTTTTTGTGTAAAATAAAGACTGATTTTTGACACTGAAAACATTATTACTTCGATGTTATGTAATTTTTAAAGCTTTCTTCGTCTACTATCGCAACAGGATTCAAATCCAGAACATATTTTTTTAGTTAGAATAAAAATGTGTTAGCATGAATACAACCCGTGTACTCGTTGTATTCATATATTCATTTAACAAATAACGTACTGAAATTTTGAAATACTTCATTAAAATGCCATTTTTTTATTTTAACGAATATGACGGGGCCGCCGTCAGAAATTTAAGCTGTGTATTTTTCCTTTCTTTCTTTCTTTTTTTTTTTTTTTTTGCAGAACAACCCCATTATCTTCAAATAACTCTTCATTATACTTCATACGTCCAATACTTTATGCGGCCAATTTCCTTGACCCCGCTATTGAAAACATTTTCGATACTCATCCGCAGTTGATGGCTAACAGCTCCTTTTTTTTCTCCTTCACCACTTTTACGTCGTCAAATCGATGTCTCTTCATGTCCCTCTTCAAGAGCTGAAACAAGCAGAAATCGTACGGAGCTAGTTAGATGATTAAAAAGTGAGTCCGTTTTAGGTCAGTGGGAAACCGAGGCACAAATTCGGCATAGACCCTTCTCAATCTCAAATCTTCAGTTAAAACTCGCTGAACCGAGCTCCAAGACAATGACGTTAATTCGCCATATTTTCCATGGTATGTCGTCGGTCACGAATTTTCACGACATTTTCGTCCGTTCGGACAATTGACGGACGCATAGAACGAGGTTTGACATCAATCGACTAGTCGCCATTTTTGAAACGAGAAAAACACTTATGGCTGACAAAGCATCATCTTTGTGAGCAGTTTTCAACACCAGAGGTGTTCTTCCCGAGCGGGGAGCAAAATTTCACAACCGCACCGTTGTTCACATAAATCTGCCATCTAGAAAAATAAGGAGAAAACAAATCAGTCGAGCGGCGAAAAGTTTTAGTAGACAGGCAAAACTTTCGGGGCCGCAGGCCGGACTACATTTGCGAAGAGTTGCGCGACATGGACACATGCAAACTACGCAAGCTCGTTTCCTGCAGCAATTTTTCTGGAAACTTAAGGTAACCTCGAAAAGCCACAAACAAATTTAAATTTTACAACATGGCAAAAAAATGAATGAATTTTAAATCAGGAAAAATGGATATAAAAAAATTTCCATAGTGAAAAATATTTTTCTTTATAGAACAATGCAATCTGGATATAATATTAACAATGGAGTCTTTTTTTTTTTTGAAAAAATAAGCCTTAACATTAGTTGAAAACAACATTAAGGCATTCATTGGCCCCTGTTCCCCCCTCCCCTCACACACATGCACACTTTTTTGAGAAATAATTAAATTTTTATTCCAGTTTAGCTAAAACTAGGAGTTAAAAACAAAATATTGTATTCACCATGTTGGAAGTCTACGCCAGACGAAAACGATGGTACGTTTAAAAACGTTTTAAAATAAAAACTAATATGTTTGTGTGCGTGATTCTGAAAAATCTATTTTACATTGCCTGTCTTTCTTTCTATTATATAACTATATTGCTTTGAACACCTGATTAAATGTTATTTAACACATACAACCTATAAGAATACTTTTAATATCAGAATATTTTTCCTTGCATAATTTGTTGTGTAATGGACAACAGGTCCCCAATCCACTATCAAGTTGTCTGAATAAACCCTTGCATATAAATTCCAAACAAAGAAAATTTCTGTCTCTTCAACTTCAGCCACGAAGGCGAAAAGACGCATGTAACTTCAGCAATTTTTATGATGATGTAACTATTATTGCTCTTCTAACTTAACCACGGAAGCGAGTGAACGTAAATTGCGTTGTGTACCCACCTATCACGATGTTATATATTGCCTCTCTCTCGTATTATATCAATAAACGCTTTAGTTCTGAAACATTTAAAGTTTCTTTATATATATATATATATATATATATATATATATATATATATATATATATATACACACACACACACAAGGTGATCAGAAATAAACGCCCCAATAAGGAACTGTAATATCTCGAAAACCACTGTACATAAATTATTCAATTTTTGAGAATAAACAATAGTAATAACCAAATTTGCTTTATGAATGCTGTAATTTTTTTCTGTCCTTGCAGATTCTGCCAAAATGTCAAGATATATCATTCCTGAGCGTATTTTCATCGTGAAAACATTTTACGAAAGAAACAAAAACTCCTTACCGTCACAAGAGCACTTGCAAAAGAGTTTAAAGTGCATTCCGACCCTGACCGGAATACAATTACACGGTTAATTGAGAAATTCAAGCAAATGGGAAGTGTTTGCGATGTTGGTCGAAAGGCAACTGTTTTTACACCTGAAAATGTGGGGAAAAACAAAAGAAGTATTAGCGCGAAGTTCGCGGAAATCGATCAGAAGACAGCTTAAGAAGTCGACACTGAATGAGAAAATTTGCAGAAAATTATCGTCGACGAGTTGAAACTCTTTCCGAACAAACTCTAAGTGCACCATCCATTGATTAAGGCGGCGATGGAACAACGACTGGAATTTGCCTATGATGTAGTGGGCCGCATCGACAACTAACCTTCGATGTGATGAGAGTTTGGTTTAGTGATGCAGCTCATTTTCATCTCAAGATGGCTACGTCAACAAACAAAATTGCCGCATTTGGAGGTCAGAATACCCTCATTTTGAAATCGACCTTTCGCTGTCACTGTCTGGTGCGCAATGTCAGCTCGAGGAATAGTCGGAGCTGTGTTTGTCGATGGAACTGTCACTAATGAATGCTACTATGACGTGTTGACCAATAATTTCATCCCTGTTATTCAAAGTGATCCCGAATTCGATTTGATATGGTTTATACAAGATGGCACTGGATCATCACATCGCACCTCCAATGAAAGTGCTCTACTGGAAGAGCACTTTCAGAATCCTGTGATTGCTCTGGGTGATCCGTATCACTCAGGAATGGGCATTAACTGGCCGCCTTATTCTCCTGACTTCAAGCTGTATGACTAATTTCTGTGGGGATATCTTAAAGATAGATTTTATTCGCAGAATCCCAAAACGGTTTATGAGCTGTAGTGTGCGATTCTAAGACAAATCGAGGCCATTGATGTGCCAACACTGGAATCTGTAATGCGACATTTTGTTCTGCGCATGCATCACACTACTGCACGTGATGGCAGACATATGCGTTTGACATTTTATCTTTCTAGTATTTAATTTTATACAGTAGTATAAAGCTTTTGCTGCTGATTTGCCTAATTATTTGTGAATTTCCAGTAATTCGACGTCTTCAGAAATCCAACGGGTCTCTGGTCCGATATTTGCAAGGTTACCGAGAGAGCACTTCATATATATATATAATCTTGGCGATGCGTATTCATCAGAATAAGGCAATCGGTAATCGTTATTAGTAATTAATCTTTGATTTTACTAAATGATACTGGAGCATTTTATGAATTTATATTATCCAAGCCATGATGAAGAAAAGCATGAGAGGTTACGCAGCAAGTGTCAGCATAGGAAGAGAGAGTCAGATTGAGCCTGTCACTTTTGTATTCTAGTTAGAAAAACAAGGGTCCTAAAAACAATTTTTTAATTTGTCAACTAAAAGAGGATTAGAATATTTCATTTGATTATAACATGCGTGATTTTAAAGAGGAATTTTAAGTTAAAGGTGGAAGAAAAGGCTTAACGTTAAGAATAATTAAATAAAAAGAATGAGAGGATAAATTTAATTTATCATCACACACTCATATTTATGTAATATTATTTTTTCCTAGTATTAATTTCATAGTTTATTTATTGTTACTTCCCAAAAAAAAGATAATATTTGACTTACTTTTCTTTATGAATCGAGTATTTCTATTATATATATATATATATATTCAGTTTTTCCTTTTCGTTAGCCATGCACATTTTTCTTAAGTGCAAGAAGTTACAAAAAAAAAAAGATAAAAGCAAGTGAATGAATGAATGAAAATGAACCATTAACTAAAATAGACTAAATTCAGGCGTGGTTCCAAAAATCAAAGTTGAGAGCAAGAATAAAAAAAAAAAAAAGTTTTTAAAAGGAATCTGAATTCTTCATTAGAATAGTTACCAGCAGTAGACAAACTGGCGCCATGTCATTTACTGGCGAAATTAGTCTGTGAAGTAGGAAATACATACTTTAATTTTACTACTGAATTCTTCAAAATTGTAAGCCATTCAATAAATTCAAGAGCAAGAATAATAAACAACTTTAAGATTAGTCTGTTTAATAATTTGAAATAAGTAGAATTTAAATTAAATTATTCATTTAATCAATTTTCTGCTTCTACTTAAAAGTGGTTGTCCCCCTTTAATAAATTCAGAAGTGGATAATTTTACAATGTTATCAAGTATTACTGTAAAAGTATAAATAAGAGTAAAGTTATTCTATAATAGTGATATGAATGTTTTTATGCATGAGAAGGAAGACCGTATTGAATTAATTGATCACAATTAAATAATTCATCATAATTATCTCAAAATTCCTTCTCATTTAAAATTCTTCAGCTCGATATATTTAAAAATGTGTATATCTTTTTTTTTTTTTTAAATTCTTGCAACTATTTTCATATTTTTAATCAAATCAACTTGGACAGTTAAGAACTGAAACATTAAATTGTGGAAATTTGAAATGAATTTTAATAGCATTAAAAATAGTGAAAACATCATATCGTCTAAATAACATAATACTTTGAAAACACACACACACACACACACACACACACATATATATATATATATATATATTATGAAAAATAGATTTTTAAGACATCGAAAAGTTTTTCTTCAACTCGTAAATTGGCAATATTATTTATAAACGAATAAAAGAGAACAAAATTTAATATACATAAAATGCTATTTATTTTACAAACTTTAAAATTAGAAGTTAGAAGTGAAAGCAAAAATTTTATATATAATAAAAAATAAAGGTGATTCTCAGGCAGTACGAGTATATAAAGAGGGCATTATAAATTTTTCAAAAAAAAATGGATACAAAATTGAGAGTTTTCGATGCTTTTTGAGTGAATTTGACGGAAGATGTGAAAGTTGACAATTTATACAAATTTTACTGTGCATTAGTTTTAATATGAGAGTTTAATTGCTTTTTAGAAATTTTTCTTAATATTATACAACATAACTTTCATCAAAGGTATAATATTACACATACATTACGATTAAATAGAAATATTTCGAGAATTGAAAGATGATTAATGATAATTTCAATAACTAAAGTAGAGATTGTTTAAAATAAGCACCAAAAAACTGATAATTTGCCAAAATCCAAGCAATGAGTTTACTTAAGATTTCAAATTAATGAAACTAAATTTTTTTAATTACACAATAAAGAAACTTTAAATGTTTCAGAACTATAGTGCTCATTAATATAATATGAGAGAGAGAGAGGCAGTATAACATCGTGATAACTGGGGACACAACGCAATTTACGTCCACTCGTTTCCGTGGTAAAATCAGGAGAGAGATAATAGTTACATCATAAAAATAGCGAAAATCACATATATTTTTGCCTTCGTGGCAAAGGCGGAGGAGACAGAAATTTTCTCTATTTTTAATTTAAATGCAAGGATTTATTCAGATTATGTGATAGTAGATTTAGGGATCTTTAGGTATTTTATCTGTAGACAAAAAGTTTAGTAGGGATTATCCCAACTGGTTTAAAACCGTAGAATAATCTGATTCATGTAAATTGAAAGCGCGTGATTACAAAAATCAGAAGTTCAAACGGATTTGTATTTGAAAAAATAAGATGAACTTCCCAGTAGAAGAGTTAAAGTATAGGAAAAATTAGAAAATAAAAAAAATTAAATTGAACTTAAGAGAAATAATTAAACACGCACGCACACACACACACACACACATATATATATATATATATATGTTTATATTTATATATATATATGTGTGTGTGTGTGTGTGTGTTTATTGTTTATAGTATGTGCAGAAAAAGAAAGAGATATTAAAGGAAGGATTCTTATTTAATGTTAATAATAAAATTCGCAAACAAATTTTCCAGAAAATAATTTCAAAAAATGTTCATGTAACATTTTATAATCTCGCCATTCATAAAGTAAAAAAAAAAAAAAAAATGAAACGCGTTAATTTTGTCTTACGTAGAGCTTTTGAGAATATAATTCAAGGGACTCTGTTAGCATTCGTTAGAGCGATGAATTATTTTCAGAATCAGTCTATAAACTTTATTTTCAAGATGTTGACCAGCTTACTTTTTAAAAAGTTTAGTTGCAATTTTTGTGACAGATGTAAATTGATACATTTCCATGTATCTTAGTTTCAGTAAAACAGCAAACTTTTTGAGAGAATGAATAATTTTTTGAAGAGCAAGTAAATACAGATATTTTTCTTTCCTCGAACATACTTAAAGCATAAAGTTTTGAAAATGTACATGTGACATTAAAAAAAAAAAAAGGCAATGCAAAGTTCAAAAAATAATCATGCATAGATAAATACTATTTTCATGGAAAATAAGTCAACGTTTTACATGTTTTGAAAATTCAAAAATAAAGTATATGCAAAGGGAAAAGGAATATTATGATAAATGGAAGAGAAACAGTATTTTCCATTCTAATGTAATTTAATTTCAAAATAATAAAACAGTTTTAATAGCATCATCTGAATAGAAATATTCAAAAGAAATTTTTGAAATATTTATACTAAGATACAAAATTATTACTGATACAAAAACTTTTTATTTTTGGAAAATTTACAATTTTCACATCTCAATTAAATTTCAGTAACACAAATGTCATAGTTAAAAATAAAATAATTTCATTGCAAATTTTAATTAATTCGTAGTCTATTATCACTATATAATACACACTTATTTCACGAATGAAAGGTAAAATTTCACGAACTATCTCATTTCGTACCTCAGAGAAAAAAATAACCTTCGGAAATCACAGTTTTTGTTCAATTGAGTGATCTCAAACCACTCAGGCTTTTCGGAAACATGAAAAAACTATTATAAACATACACAGAGGAAGAACACCGCATCCCCCACTCCCTTGTCCATACAAACATGGCAATAATTTTTTTTTTTTCTTTTAAGAAAGAGGAGTGAGAACATGTTTTCGGGTTACAGAACACACGTGTCTCAAACTCGGATAAACATACGATGTTAAAAGACTCCTAAGAAAATGGTAAAAAAGAATTGCAAACTCTTCAAAGAGTATGTATACATTCTGGGTGGTATATGTGGTCCTTATTCTTAGCAAGTTGTTTCCGGTTCAACGGGGTTCAGAGCGTAAAAAAAGGAAAGAAAATATTTTTATTTTTTCTTTCTATCCGGATGGGCGTTTCTTTGAACCAGAAACTAACAAAAAACACCCCTGTCCCCCTTTTGTACAGAGTGTACTTTGTACTTCGCATTCATATGGTGTGGTATTTTTTTGAGTATGAATGTTTATTGACTCTTGAATGTGAACTTACTGAGGGGGATCTACTAAACATCGAAAGGTTGTTTTTACCTGCTTTCCTGTCAGTTACATTGAAAAAATTCAGTCGACATTAATGTTTTATTCGTTCATGTATGCATACGATGTAGCATTAAAATGTAAAACTACTAACATTGAACAAAATTTTTTAAAAAGGTTTCTCTAGAAACTAGAAAAAACGATATTTTGCTCTATGCATTGTTGTCATTATTTATATAATTGGAAATTTAATATTAAGTTCTGGGATAAATTTTTAGAAAATTCAAGTTATTTCACCAAATGCCGGATTATTCAAAATGATTCATCCGATTTCAAAATTCCATATTGACAAAATTAAAGACACAGAATGATGAGTAATACACGAATGCGAAGGGCAGATAAGAAATTTTTTACAAGTGTTCGAAATAACTTCCTTTAGTTACTCGTATAGTGTCAAATCGATACGTAAATTCTTGCCAAACACAGTATAAACTATTATAGATAATTAATTTTACAGCAGCAGAAATCCATTGTTCAAGTTCAAATAAATTTGTGGTAATAATGGCGCATGCACTTTCTCATCAACAGACCCGCAAAAGATGAAATCGCATTGGGACATATCAGGTGATCCAGGTGGCCAACTGTATAACATCAAGTCATCTGGTCCACTGAGATTTATACAATTGCGAGATAGCTCCTTGAAAGGTTCTAAAACAACTTTAGTGAAATAGTTTCACGAAGAACACTCGAGGGCCATCTATTTTCGACAATTTAAAACTTCCATAGTTTTCCTTTGTATTTATGTATTACTTTCCATTCTGTGTTGTTTATTTTTGAAAATATGTAACTTTGAAATCGGATGAATTATTTTGAATAATCTTGTATATAACTTTCTTTTTATGCCTCAGCATTCCACAGTTTATCATATCTAATATAAACTGGATATGAAAATGTATTTCTTAATCCTTAAAAAAATGAGAATTTAATTTGACAGTACGAGTTTAATTTTACATATTATAAAATATCGGGCTCAAATCATAATTATTACATTAAAACTTTATCACCTTTGCAACCTTATTAAATCTTTTTTCAGAAGAAAATTAGCTACAGGAATGGCCAAAAGTAATTTCACAATTGAAGGTAGGAATAACTGCGGTGCAAATGATTTTTTCCCTTCCGGTTTATTATCAGATTCTCAAAATTAAAACTTAGTATTTTAATTAAGAAAAAATACATAACTGAACAATATGTGGAAATTTTCCACAGTTATGATGCAAATGAAACTTTCTTTGTTCTCACACAGAGGGTGTATATGCGTCATTTCATTTTAAAAGGCCTCTTTCTAGGCTTATGATATAGGCCTTGGTTATACGTTTCGAGACAAAGAAGTCCGTTGAAGATACTCCCGAGTATTGAGAGATCCCACTCGGTTCAGGCCATGATCACGACTTGATCATGATGGGGAAAATATTACTGAACACAACTTGGAACATCGACTGGACACCGTGTTCAAAAACTTGTGATCAATCGTCAAGTTCCCCTGATATTCTTTCACAAGATTTTTTCCTCTGATGGAGGAGGGGGCACGGAAATGTCATGTGTTTAACAATAATCCCAAAAACATTGCTCATCTCTAAACCAATATTCATCAATGAAATTCAAGGGATTCAGAAAGAAGTTATATCAAGTTGTTTTGAAAAATGCGATGGAAATAGCTCGTATTTGTGAAATGAACAATGATGCTCTTCTAAGGAATATTTTTTTTTCCCATATCTAGTTAAAAGAAATTTTTAAAAAACGTATGTATATATAGATATATATATTATATTATATTATTGAACATATTTATATTTTTGAAATTATATATATATATATATATATATATATATATATATATATATGTATATATATATAATATTTCGAAAATATAAATATGTTCAATTATAGAACTAAAATTATATTCGCTCAGAACAGTAAAATGACTTATAGTCCATCTTATATTGTAGTTAATTATATTATATTGTATATACTTATATTGTAGTTACAAATTTCAAAAGGGTCTTTTGAATTTCTTATATTGATTTTATTTTAATAAATGCAGTGGGAGTTATTAGCTATCGGATGCAATTCTAAATAGAAAATCTTCATCAAAAAAGCTTTCGAAAATTTCAATAACTTTTTTTTTTATTTTACAAATACTATATGAATCAAATCTTAAAATCGCATGATTGATAAAACTTGTTTGCAAATTAATTTTCCTTCTTTTTGAAAAATTATTCATTCGGTATCTAGAGAAATGTTAGAAGTCACGTGCTTCGTTGTCAAAGGGTATTAAATTCGTGCCCTAAAAATATATTTACTTAAGGAAAGACAATGGAAATTTGCTTTTCGGCTAAATCATGAACGCCTTGGCTAAATGTTGAGAATTCATGTACCCAAACAAAGATTTTTCAGACATAGTGATAGGGAAGATCTATTTACATTAAATCCATAATGGTATCAAGATTTTCTCCGGCTATCGTTTGGAAAGGGATGCATTAGCTTAAAAATAATCCTGGTCCCTGACTGCTATTAAATGATGAGATCCTCTGCGAATTCCTCCCTGTACCAGTACATCGATAGAAAAGTATTAACTGAACAAATAAATTTAAAAAATTGTTGTCTATAGTTCTATTTTTAAGTAATAAAAATAATAACATTGCAAATGTTCATTTTCCGATGTTGCTAGACAAGAAGAAAAAAATTTACTTGGATCTTTTTTACTAAAAATATTTTTTATACAGCTACAATTGTTGCTTCTTTTAAACAAAATTATGAAATAAATGAATTTTTGCTCAGTTGTGATTATGATTAATGTCGATCTTAGAAGCAACACGAGGGTTTATATTGGAGAAATACCTCGTAATTTTGAACCTCGGTCAAGTAACGAATACGACATCTGAGTGGGCACTTCCTTCTCTTGACTTCTACTTTATGACATGGAAGGACTTGGGACCTCGACCAGATTTAACGTGCATCAGCCCCGCCACGTGGCAGATCTTTAATGGCATCAGGGATCGAACCCACGACTCGACAAAAACAACACCGGCCGCAAGTTCACGATCATGACCACTAAGCTACCGCCGTCGCACATTTTCTCGAAACAAAAGTAGATAATTTATGTTAAATTAAATAAAAATATTTAATTAAATGTTTATGTAGAAAAAGCACTCACATTTTGTATCTGTTTTTAACATCATTAAAAATAGTTACTTTACTATATACATTTCCATTTTTAAAAAGAAACAAGGACTTTCAAGTATTAATTCATTTTGTAATATGCCATTTTTAAACGCAGTTATGAGCATCTTTATATTTCTTGCTTAAAATGTTGGAGAAGACGATACTTTCGATAACTAGGGTGGAAAAAAATTCTACGATTAATCTTTTATGACTCTTCAAAAGTTCAATATACTTATATGCAAGCCCTTCCCTTTCCAGACTTCGCACTAACTAGACTTAACATTTTTGGCAATCGATCAGAAAAAGTTTACTTACTTTTATTTAAACGATTTAAATCACATTCTTTCGGTAACTCAATGACCCTTTACAAAGCGAACAATGAGCCTTTAATTTTAATAAAATAAATGACTGCTATTGTAATAATTTTTTAAACCGTTACGTAACTTCAATTACATAATTTGCAAAACAAAATTTAAATAATAAATAAACACAGAAAAAAATCGTTTGCGGAAATCCATCATTTCTCAGAGCGTTGCCAAATTGAAAGAACTAAATGATGATAAAATAGAGGGAAAGGACAGTGGCAGACGATGCGGCGCGACGCGATGGAGTCGAGGGTATTGATTGGGAGGGCTGAACCGTTAGAATTGTGTATAGTGTCAACATTTAATCGCTAGTAGGCTTACAAGTATCCTTGAAAAGCTTCCTTATAAAATCGTTTTCTTTTTTTTTTTATTCATATGTCGGACAAGGGTCAGATGATTCAGACAAAGAACTTTTTATTAGTAGTATTTTGGAAAAGAGCTGAAATAATTACCCTATTTAAGTATTTTCAATTAAAAGTAAATGTAACAGAAGTATTGAGATTAAGGATAACGATTTTTGATTTTTTCTTAATGCAGATTTTAATTGTCGGTACTCAAACTAAATATAGTGAAAACATTACGAGTAAACTAATAGATACAAATTTTATTTAAAGAACAGTGAAAAGAAGTTATAAGAATAAGAACGGCATCAAAAAGAAAAAGAGAGATAAAATTAAGTTTTAGAGTCTGAAATCGCTCTTTTGAAATTCAATATACCTATTCATTAAGGATAAATTATTATTGGAAAATCTTATGAATCTCTCCCTCTAATACAGAAAAATATAAGCAAAAAAAAATATTTTTAATCAAGTTTTTATTTAAAGGTCAACTAAAAGATATAAAAATATATATTTTTTAAATATAATATATATATATAACATGCAATTTATAAGCGCTTGAGAGGTGCTTAACTAAGATTCTTACAAAGTAATTACCGAGATATTAAGTATCATAGATACTTTATATGAGACAATGAAAAGTAATAACGTCTCAAGCTATTCATAAATTATATATTATTTTACATTTAAAAAATTATTTTTATACCTTTTAGTCCATCTTTAAATGAAAGCTTGGTTTTAAAATGTTTTTTACTTACATTTATGTAATTCTTTTTAGTCTGGAAATTTAAGACAAAAAAAAAAGCAATTAGATATAGATATGGGCGAAGTTTCAACTCATTTGGACGTTGTCAAATGCAAGGCCCGGGATCACTAAAGACTCACAGTCAAGCGGGGCTGATGCGCGTTAAATCCAGACATGGTTCTAAGTCCTCCCATTTGTGAGGTGTGGAAGTTTGGAGATGCTCTCCAATAGCTCTCATGTTGCTTCCCGATACGACATTAATGAAAACGATCCCAATCACAATCTTTCGTTGATAATATACTGTCATGAATGAAAATAAATTTGAATGGTAATGAATATAATGACACAGATTTCGTACGTACAATCTATTATTAATTTATTTTTAATTTACATATTTAATTTATTTTTTTCACCAAACATAAGACTTTAAATATTTTCAACACAATCATTTAAACATCGCGAACAAAACATCTCAGCTTTAAATTCACGAAAATTTTATCTTAACTTTTAGGCGACATGAGATATCATCTAAGCACTTTTTTTTTTCTCAATATTTTGAATTAGATTTTAACTGTAGTTTATGTAAGCTAATACTCAATAACTATTCCATACAAAACTTTGAAAATTTTATTGAATCGTCATCATAAAATTTAAAAATTTTTTAACGTTTCTTAAATCACAGAGGCTTTTTTAAATTTGTATATTTTTTTCATAATTTTTTTTTTTGGTATGCTTCATAATAATACTATATAAAAGTTTGCATGGATTTTCTTCTGATGTAGTTTAATTTTTTTATTGTTAAACAAGCAAAAAATTCTCAAAAATGCATTAATTTTGACATTGAAATTTTTTTAAAAAAATTACTTTATATTTTAGAGCTAATTCAATCAACAGCTCTACAAAACTTCTGTTTCAGAACATTCGTAAAAAATTTCATTCTTCTATTTCTAATTGTAAAAAATACTTAGGGGTTCGAAAATTAGTATAAGAACAAGTATTCAAACATGGAAAAATATCAGTTTAAAGTTTTCATTCTTTGAATAGCATAATATAAATTCAATAAAATAGTCTGTAACTTTTACAAAATGTTACTTTATTTTTAATTACTTACTATAAAAATAGTACAAATTTAGGACAATAAAGTATTAAACTTGTGAAATGAATGCATAAAAAAACGGAAGATAAATATATCATAAAATTTATTCTGAAGGAATATAAAAATAAATAAATACACACTCAGAGCTGCGTTCTGCTTCTCACATAATAAGCAACATGAACAAGAAATATTCATACCTTTATTCCTATTATCTTGAAAACTTTTGTGAGTTAATAATTGTGTATCAATGAAAGCATAAAGCAGAAAAACATTCCTACTTAAAAACTTTCATTCTTATAAGAGCAATATTTCATACGTAAATTTTATCAAAATTGAAGAATCGCATGCATGAATTTGTTTTAATAAATACCTTAAACGACTTCTATAATAATTGTGTGTTTAAATTCCTTATATAGAATACATAAAATATTACTGAAAAGAAGTAGAGATAAAGATGTGAGGCTTCCACTGTTAACTACAATTGCTGTTTTTGCAAACTGAATTTAGTTAAATTTCTAATGCTTCACCAGAGCTATTAAAAACTTGATGTATTTATTACTTCATGAACATCCAGTTTAAAAAATTTCAGCTTTGTAAGTTATACCTCCATTCTGATAAATTAATTTCTTCTAGTGTTTATGGGGTAGTTTTATTTTCTTTTGTACCAAATACAAATTTTTTCTTTCTTTTTATTTTCTTTCTTTTCTTTCCTTTCCTTTTTTTTTTTTTTTTTTTTTTTTTTTGATACACCCTCCTACATTCTTTACACATCTCTAAAGTCCTTGCTGGCTTGCCTTTTATTTTAATTTTGAACAAATGCAAGCGTTTGTCATTCATCAAAAACTATTAAATAATTTAATAAAAAATATAGTTAAGCTCTGGAAATTTGCAATTAGAATGACTTAATGATACTTAGAATGACTTAAGGTATACGAACCCATAAAAATATTGATAATTTGATTTTTTCGGTACCGTGTTGCCTTAAAAAAGCATAAAGTTCATTTTCTTAAGACTAAAGATCTCATAAAAAATTTTAATTTTGATTCATATTTAAAGTATTCGATAACTTGTTAAAATTTTATTAATCTTCATTGAAATTTGTCTGTATAATTAACTTTGATCTCTAATTCAATATGAATTTTGCTTTATAAATTTCATGGAAGAATTACATCAACGAAATTTAATGAAATAGGACGAGGGGAGGGATAACAATTACTTTTTCACAATTAAAATGAAAAACAAATTGTTAAGTGCATTACAATAAAATAAAATTTTCAAATATTCTTTGTTAATAGTTTAATATTATCAATCACTAGTCTTCATTTTTGAATAAATTTACGGATGCATATTTTTTTCTTTAAAAAAAATCTTCGAAAATTCTATGTGAAAAATGAATGTTAATCTTTAACAGTGAAAGTCGTAACCAACAATTTCTAAAGAGAAATATTTAAGCTTCCCATACTCCCAATTGTTTGAAAATTCTGCAGTCACGAATTTGAATAAGAAATTTAAAATTATCCTTTGTTACTTATGGTTTTGTAGCATAAGTAATGTTTATAAATCAGGTTTTTCTCGATGGTCTTTCCTTGAATTATTTCAATCTTAAAAATAGCACATTTTTTTATAAGCACAAGAAATATTTATAGTGAAGTAACTCAAATTTAATTAAGTTACAAGATACGTGACAAGAACAGTATAATAAGAAAGTGGTACAAAATAGCAGAATGTGTCGACGTTTTCCACAATTGTATTTGAAGGCTTTTTAATTTATCTAACCTATACAATGCAAGTCACGTTAAGCACAAACATTTTAAGTATTAACGTGACTACAGCATAAAATTTTATTCAAATAATAAAATTATCGCTAGTCATTTAATTATTCGTTTAGTTAAATTATGTTCAAATACTGATATATGTATATATGAGTATATTTAGCTCATCACATATCAGGAATCGGCAAACTTCAGAGGTGGATGAACGAAACATAACAGTTAAAAATTCTTTAAGCAAATAAAACATTTAAGTATTACTACAACAGGTTACAAAATAGATTATAATTTTATTAAATAAAATAATAATATGAAATTATTCTCATTAGTTTTAATCAGCTCAAGGAATGTGCTTAATCTTTCATAACAGATTTCATATGCTGAGTTTCTAATTTTTAAAAAGATATAATACGCTTCCTGAAATTTATTTTTGCATAATAATTGCTCACTTATAAATATGTAGATCTGAAAGCACTGAATGCAGCAGATACAAAATTTTTAACTCATGGTACTAAAATATTTTGAAAATCTTTGAATGTGCGGTTTCTTAAAACAAGTTTCTTAACAGATATTCTCTTAAAACAACACGTTTGTGCAGTGAAATCAGATTGCTTTTTTAGTTCATTTGTTTTAGAATCGAGACGTATAAATTAGGAAATCTTACACAGTCTCTTTGCTTATTGATTTTAGATACTGTTATTCAAAATTACAAATTATAACAGCTTTATTTTCATTTGACATGTGACCTCATCGTATGTAGATCTTATGTATCGAAGCAGACACGAATAAACAGACAGGTATTTGTAAAAAGCATCACAAATATCGAGATTCACAATATTATGCAATACAAACAGAAAAAAAATGCACTGCATATAAAAAGAATTTGCCATTGGTATCAGTGAAGAGTCCCAAGAGCGAACTAATTGTCTGTCTGTATGACAAAAAAGATTGAGGAAGGCTGCTGAGTAGGAAAATATAATGATAATAAAAAAGGCGTTTTTTTTTTTTTTTTTTTTTATAGCTACGGGGGAAAATTTCACAAACCTTTTCAAGGCTAGAACTGCTTCATCACCCTTGTTTTCTTACAAAAAATAAACAAATTCCAAAAACAATTTTACTGAATTTTGTTTCCGCTTTTAAAACATTTAAGAAAGCTCAACGAAAATCTGAAGTTTCTTCTGCCACGTGAGTCACTTGATGATGTCACGAGTTTTTAAAAAGTTCGCTCTCTCTCACTAAAGCAAAGCACTCTTTTCTGCCAGATCGCTTGAGATCAATGGATGTTTTATGCAAGTCTGGTAAACCGGAGGTCAGAACTCTTTAGGGAAAACCTGCTCTGGATACCATGTTTGGACATAGCCTATCTCGGGAAAAGGTCAAATTGCTACTCGAATCATTTTCTAAAAACAAAAATGAAAAAAAAAAGCCGAAGTGAGACTCTTATCAGCTTGAAGGATACTCCATTCAACTTTTGCATAATAAGAGTTTTCTCTTTTCAAGTAGGCTGAAATTCAAAAAGAGCACAAACAAAAGCAACGTGCAGGAAAGTGTTACTAATACAGGATCTCTTGAAGACATAAGAGATAAAAAAAAAAAAAAAAAGTGGTTACATGATAACGGTATCGTGTTCGACAAATAGAAATTGTTGCGCGTCGTTAACGTTATAAATTGTCGACTGTTGCAAAACGTTCTGTTAAATGATATAAGTTGTTACGAAATCTTAGAATTTTTCGCGCCTTTTCTGTGAATGGTGGATAAGAACTGAATAGAATTCGTTCCTATTTTGATTACAATCAGGGCAAATAAAAAGAACGATAATTTTGATGTTAATACGATTAGATGTCAAAATTACTAATTATAAATGAAATATAATTATATTTTGCTGACTTTGAATTAGATAAGCCACCAGTTTCGTTGTTATGATGCAATGAGATTAGTGGAATTATCATATAGTGCTATGGAATTAATATTTTATTTCATTAACGGCCGCTTTTGAAAAAATTAAATAACATAGGTTAAAATATTTGACAAAAAAATAGAAATTTTCTCATATATCAACTATATATATATATCAGATAATACAGTAAAAAGGCTCTGATTATCTTCCCCTTGAATTTTAATTTTATTCTCTCTCTTTCTCTATAACAAAGCTCAACAATACTTAATATATGTACATAATAAAAACTACTGCTTAAACACTGCGATGAGTAAGTTATCTCAAAAGAAAACGCCTGCATAATTTACAATACTTATAAGCCATATCTTGAATACAATCTATGATTTTCTTCTTTGTTCATCAAACTGGAAAAGATAATAGATTATTTGAAATTTTAGCTACTTACCAAGGCCGTTTTCTTAGTCAAGTTCGAGTTGAAAATTAAATAAGTTGTACAAATTCACGTTAATTTACCTGGTTAATTCGTGGTTTGTGTCACATGACCACTTATTGTTTTAAATATATATTAGGCGATTAAATTACAATTCATAAGGAGTAATACTATAATTCTTTAATCAAAAACAAAATATTAGTTATACGTTTAATATCTGATAATGATGCACAGGGAAGGTTTAAAAAGAATAGTCATGAAATTGTATTATTTTCAATCTATAATTTCCACCTAATTTATTAAAATTTTAAAATCATAAAACCCAATATACGTACATAGTAAGAATATATTTCAATATTTGTGGATTTTTACTACCATGAAAAATATTAAATCCAAAATCGTCAGTTCTTTAAAAGTGCGACAGTAATAACCGAGGAGTTTAAATTGTTCTTATTCTATAGTTTCACGGAACTCAATAATTAATAATAATGCTAGCAAAAGAATGGAAATAAGAGCTTCCTCTTAAAAATTATCTTAAATTCAATCGAGTATAATGTTTGGGGCGTTTAAAAGATTTACCATTCTCTTACAAAATTACCTCCATGAAATAAACAAAGCAACAGGCGTGAAAACTATTTTGCTTCAAATGCACTAATAACTCTAAGTCTTCGTCAACTTTAATTACTTCTAGTCGAAGAATTTCCGACTGGTACCATAATGGAACGTTTTTCTTTTTTCAGCTGAATAAGCAATTTCGGAAGAACCGGAAGCGCATCTGATGTTGACTGTTTCAGGATAAGAGAGGAGAAAAAAAAGGAGCTGTCTATTTTCCAGTTGTCAGTTCTCCGAAGACTTAAGAAAACTCTGATTTCCGTCCAAACTAAAGTTCTTCGACCGCTCCTTGAGACTCGATCTTATATTGCTATTTTATCGACCTATCTTAATTCTTATTTTGTGATGGAGATCATTAATTTTTTTTTTATTATTATGGTTACTAAGGCCATTTTCCAATACTCCCACTAAAAAGAAAGAGGGGGGAAGTGATATAATTTGCGTTTTTAAATAAAATACTTTCAAATGTTGGTCTTATAGATGATATACAAAGTTTGTACGCAGCTTATGGTAAAATAGTTTTCTCTTGAATAATAGAATTTCATTTACTGCATTTCTGTTTTTTCTTTATTTTTAGATTGCAAAATTATTTTGGAACCATAATTTATAACTAACTACTTTTATAATATATCCTGTCAGTGAAACGATATTAACATGAGCATTTTTGCTTGACGGAAATGCAATGCCTGAATGTTCCGCATGAGAATACACCTGTTCTTGTAGTATCATTTTAGTCCTCTTCCCCCTTCAGGATCAAGTGTTCTTTTAACTTGCTACAAAATTTTTTGTCGTACTATCTGATTCCAAATTTAAATTGTTCGATATAGATCTCATTTTTTTTAAAAATATTTGTATATCAATCGAAAATTAAAGTCATTTAAAAAGGAAAGGAATGAATAATTGTGTGGAACCATTTTCACAACAGAAGAAAGATTAATTGAACCATTCTAAACAATTTGGAATGAATTCATCTATAAAGAATATATATATATATATATATATATATTATTTCCGAATTTAAACTAAAATATTTGCATTGTTGACTATATTCTGAGATATGAGTAAAATTATTGCATCATAAGGAATCAAATCTGTTCTATCATCATATTAACTCACTGTTGAAATGATGCAACGAGGCACTTTTAAAACCAATATGCTCTGCATCAAATAAAATTTATTACAAACTCGAAAAAAGAAGTCTTGAGAATGACATTGAAGTTAAAAGTGGGATCCCCCCCCCCCAAAAAAAAAATGAGTTCCTTTTTAAATTCTAACTACAGCCATTCAATACAACAATTTTACTTTCGAAAGAAAAAATATAAACAAAAATTCAGAATTGCACATGAAATATATGTACGTATTTCATACTACTACGTTGAACTACATAGCAGTGGAGTAGGGGGAAATGCCAAAAAGAAAACATCACAATGCTTACAATAATTCCATCAGTAAATGCGTTTTTATTACTACTCTTTCGTTATATATCTTAGATATAAGATTCTGCTAATTTTATATCTTAGCGAAAAAACTCGGTGAGGTATTCTTACAAATGGTGATTCTCTTCAGTTTTAAGTGGGTCTCAAAACTGGACAGTTTCTAAGCCACTTCAGTAGACAAATACGGCAATTGGTTACTAAGCTACAAAATAACATTCAAAAGAAATGTTGATGAGAAATTGTTCATCCTCCTGGAAAGTAACAAGTTAAAAATTCATAAAATATGTTTAAATTGTCTAAATGTAAGATTATATATTCACAAATTATTGTTTTTTAAGTCACTCACGAAACAACGCGAGGGCTACTGGCGATGAATTAGTGATTTTGAACCTTGGTCAAGTTCTACTTCCCTTCAGTTGTCTTTATAGATATTTCAAAGACCGAGTTTGATCCGAGAGCCTCGACTTGTAACTTATATCAATCAGTTTTACTGTAGAATTTGAGGTGTAGTGAATAAGATAGATGTGGGAGATCAGTAGTAGGCAGCAGTAAATAGGAGATGGGAAAAGGAATAGTAGTTGAGAGAGAAATAGGAAAGTTTTTGGACAGCTGGGGTTGATTTCGTTACTGTCTCGGACCCAGTTCGTCAGCTGTACCACAAATATTCACTTCTGATTATCTTTAGGTGAAAACGCGTTAAGGGTTATTTCTCCGCATACTTAATACTCAAATTGAGTTATGAATCGTTATAAAGAATTAATTAATATCAGTTGATTTCTGTTCTGACTCTTGATTGTGTGAACTTAGTGACTTGAAGTAGCATAAATACCATACAGTGAAGCCGAAACGTTACAAACTGATGAGAACGATACCAGAGTTTTCACCTCCCTCTTCAAATTTAGACGCCAGCCTACGGGAGGGACTTACAGCCTCGACAGCCCTGCTACAAAGTAGGTCTTCAGTAGCTTCAGGACTCGAGCCCGCAACTGGAAGAAAACAAAACCGGCCGCGAGTTCGAGGCCGTCAATAACCACTAGGCTGCATTGATCATATATTTATAGTTGAATATTATTTCTAAGTTAAATTTTGAAGAATCTTTGCAATTTTTTTTTTAAATATAGACGATTGTCAAGGGGGAAATTGAATTAGTACAGATTCCAATGTTTTTGAATCAAGAAATTTATTTTCTATGTCCTCAGAATTACTTAAAATAACATTAAAAAATTATTTAATGCTCAAAGAAAAAAACTACCAGAAACATTCCTGGAAAAATTTCAAAAAATAACAAAAGATAGTTATATAAAAATGTATTCTCCTGCAGTCATAACGTGGTCATTTTGTTCTAATAAGCAATATGTGCAATGCATCTATTAAAAGACGGCATGTCTAACAAAATCTCAGCCTTGGTAATGAGAATACTTTCAAATAAAAATGTTATTTAATGTTTTTACCCCAGTCACATGAAACAGAATCATTCTGGAATTTGAAACTCTCGCCTGCAGGGGTAAAATAACTGTTGCAATGGACTTTGAAAGATATTCATATATGTAACTTTCACACGTCTATACACAATCATAATTGTGAACGAATCTCTATAAAAAGTAATATCCCAATAGCATTCCCAAATTGAATGCCAGTAGGATTTTTAATGCAATCTTTCGCTTGATCTTCGTTATAAACTCCCCGTTTAAACGTTCATTTATTGAAGGAAATTACTATACAACTATTACTTCAACTAAATCAGATACTTTTTTAAAATGACAGGGCCTATTTTAGACCATCAACCTTCATTTTTATTTTAACCAATTGGGATCATTGGACCCCTGAAGTCGTAATGTGATTTTTGGCATATAAATTATTAAACACCCTTGGGGAGCAAAGCAATGCTGCTCTGCATAAATGCTTGTAATTCTATTTCTTCATAATAAAAAAATGGCATTTGTATAAATTTTAAGGCGAATAAAATAAATAAATTAACTAAATTTATATTAAAAGTTAAAGTTTCCTGAAGGGTACTTAAATATGACTTAACTAGGTTAATAATAGCGTCATTTCGTAAGTAGGAACTCATATTACAGAGAAGACGTTACATTTTTCTACTACTTTCTCTTTGTTCCAAAAGTATTTTCAAATGACAAGATATTGGATTGGACAAATATTTCTGAGTGAATTTTTCCGTCAGAAGGTAATAATTTTTTCTATCAACAATTCCAGTTGTTTCTGGACTGTTTTAGTGAGCGAGACACAATCCCTCTTTTTTAAAAAATTTAATTATTTTGTAATCGTTATTGTAACAACAAAATATTCATTATAACCTATTGCTGAACTAATATCACGAGTAGAACATATCCATCTTTGTACAAACGACACACATCCAATCGAGGCTGTCACCGACATTTCTTTGCCCGTCTTTGAATAAAATTTTAAACTATTTGTTACGCCTCTTGGGTATATCCAAGAAATAGGGCAATTCAATACCTGATGATATAATATAACAGCATTGATGCAGTAATGATAGAAATTATGCAACATATCATCCTAATTCTATAAAAATCAAGCTATTGGATAGTGCAACAATATTTTATATGAATATGCTTTATCTGCCAAATATTGATTTGAAAGTTCTATAAACACAATTATTCTGTAATATTCTGATTCATTTTGTAACAAAAAATTCGTCCCTTGGGTGTATGAAGAATACAGTCCAGCAAGGAGTACAATGTAATATAACGCTTTCACTGAATAAATAATGTTCAGCTCATCAGCTTACCAGTTCCCACCATGGTAAAATTTCCAAAGTAATATCCTTCAAAAGTAGATTCCGACAAGCTCCTCAGACTCCGAGTATTTATAGCTGTTCTAACCAGGCGCCCCGTCACAGGTAAAATTCCCGAAAAATCCATAACTTCTCTCCCAACAGAGATATCGAGATGATTCAAGCATTTCCTAGAGCCTTCATTTTGTCGCCAAGTTTGTCGCCGAGGTCGGGGACATTGTTTAAGCCTTCCTAGGTATTCGACATTCTTTCCAAAGATAAGAATAACATTGCAGGGAAGCATCTTTGTGGATTCGTAACAATTTATGTTGAACAGAAAGCCATTAAAAATAGAATGAAATCTGAGCAAAAATGCGAATGAATTGGAAACAGAAGAGTTCAAACAAAAGTCATTGTCAGCCATTCAAAAGCATAAATTTTTTAATGTTAAATAAAATGTGTAATTGATAGGCTACTTTATTATTCATAAAGTTGTCTTACTGAAATGATGAGCTGTCGAAATCGTAGTTTCATTTAATTTTATTTTTTTACTGAATGCTCTCTTTTACAACTTTTTGAAGGGCTGAAAACATCTTATTATATTTTAAGGTATTAGATCCCCTTTGAAACGGATTCAAATTTGTAATTTATAATTATTTGTTTATAATTCTAAAATTCTTTCTTCAGATTTACAATTTCAACTCCACTCCCCACTCCCCCCACTTTTCTTCCAAAGTTATTATTTGCATTTGACAATGATAGCTGATGTAGGATATCTTAAAGAACCTTAAGATCCATAGAAATTGATAATTATTGAGATCACTTCAATAGTAGTTTCAAAATATGTGAGACTATGAATATGATAAAGACAGCACATTAATTTTTTTGTTACATTATAGATTTGTTTATTTGTTTGCGGGGGGGGAGAGAGAAATTAGAGGAGTTTGATTTATTTATGTGAAGTACTGAATTATGCAAGAATTTTTGTCCGTAATTAAGTTCAAAATCTGTAAAATTCCGAATATTCGTCATTTTTAGTATATTTCGTGCGAATATTTAATCAATTTTGAGGAATTCTACAACGTATTTTTAAATCTTCAAACATCAATAAAAACAGAATTTTGAGTTAAAATTAGGAATCTATAATATACAATTAGAGAACCATAATAAAAAGTTTTGATAACAAGTTATGGGAATTTATACAAAAGTGCATAATATTTTCCATTTTATTGTAAATTTATATGCATTTAAAAAATTACTATATTAAAATTTTTTGTATTTTATATTTTTATTACTAATATGGAATTTTGAAAATATCTTCATGGCTCTTTGTAGGTTTTAATTGGAATTCATTAAGTTCTGCTAGTCTCCTCTTTCTACACGATCAGATATCTGTTCTAATTTATTTGACTTATGAAATGAAAATAGCTACTTGTTTACTTAAATTTTAAGCAGTAATTCAGAATAACGAAGATGAATAATTTTGACATTCCTTCTTTGGAAATGCAAATTAAGTTTTTTTAAAACATAAAATGTAATATAATGCGAAAAATAGGGAAAAAAAATTGAATTTTACAAGGACTTTCCTCGTGTAATACGTAATGAATTTTGACATAAACAAGGCCACGGCTTTTAGGCCAAGCACCCACTTCTCTAGAACATGCCTACATAATGAGATGTTAATACAATCTCAATTTTTTCACAGTGTTATTCTTCTTAACATCCATTGAAAGGACTAGGAGTGGGCGACTATTAATTTCTCAGTGCACCAAACTGTAACACATAATTATAACAATGCTGAAATCGGATGAAGAAAACAAGATTTGTATTGCAAAACACTTAAGTCATCATGGAATGTCAACGAGGATGGACCATTCAATCATTACGTCCACATTAGCATTTCGTAATGCATAAAGACATACTAGAAACAGCATTTTATTTATAAATATGACCTTCGCTATCTTTTTCTATATGCAAGAATTTCAATTTTTCCTTGATGAATCATAATAAGCAAGGGAAAGAAGCTGTATCTTTCTTGCTTTTGGTTATCTGTCAGATCTGATATGATATAATCCTAAAACACTTCAATAATTTTATTTTGGGTTTATAGTGTAAATTAATAACCACCCGTATTGTTTGCTTTCACCGATGAAAATATTGATTTTAAAGTTTTGATTCAAATAAATAGATGCTCTTAATAAAACTACATTTACATCGATATAAGATCTTTACTTTTCATGAAATATATAAATATCATCATAAGATTCAAATTTCTTGAAATTGAAACACTATTTTATGAAGTTGCTATTGCCACAACTGACAGAATATTACCTTTTTTAAAAAATTTGCTTAAAAATTTTGCTTCCTCTTTTTTATATCTGGAAACTCATTTTGTTTCAATTACAGAGAAAAATTCCATACATTTTCTTGAAAAATTGATGAAATTACAAAATTCTTGATAAAATGTAAAACGCCGATGAAGATATATAAGTGAATAACGAAATGCAACAGCCAAACTAGAAATGTCTGTTAAAAGCAATGCATCCATTACGTAACTAAATACATTGTAATAAAGAAAAAAAAAAAAAAAAAATTCAAAACACAAGTGCATTAGAACATTAATAATAATCTTCTACGAATACCGAATATTAGCTAAAAATGGAATTTTTATTTTATCATGATAATATTTAATCATACAAGATACATTCATAGGTCAATAATCTCTAATTTTGCGAATGAAACTAATAAAGTGGCTGGCAAATCAGTGTGAGTGACATCTGTTTTTCATTTCATCTGACTACTGAAATACACGACTTTTCTAAGAACAGCAAAATATCTAACAATTAGAACTGATTTATAACAAACTTATTTCCAATGTTTTTTTTTCTTTCTGATACTTTCCCAATTTGTTATCTTATCAAGTATCTCAAAAATATTTTACTAGGCAATATTCTATCGTTCATAAAACGAGTAATTTTTAGCAGAACTTGAACAGATGGCCACTCCATCTTATATCTAACAGGTACTTGAAGCAAATTCTGAAGACACTACCAAGTACTTATTCTCAAGTGATATTCTCAGGGACGCATCCTGGGTGGCATGTTTCAGTGAAAAGAATACCCCATTATTTTTACATTGTATCATTTTTCGCCCAAATATTCGATGTATTTCATGCCATCTTCACTGAAATAGTGAAAGGTTTTGATGTAAATTGACAGACTTATGACATCCAAGCGTACTTTAAATGAATATCGGTCTTTTAAATCAGAGGTTTAAGATATAGCAAGAGAGAGATTTAAAAACATTTTTCTGGGATGAAATTAAATCTTTGCATCAATAACTTTTAATCTTTTTTGATTATCATTTATCAAACAATCATGTGTATTATAAGCAAAAATATAAAATGTATCTTTTCGAAACAACACACACACATATATATATATAGCTGAAAATTAAAATTATATAAAAATATCCACAATATTAGGTATTCATTTTTCCCATTTCAGGAAACGAATGCTTTTACATCCATCACGCACAGGTGTCGTGACATTTGCCCACGAAAAAGTTTTGAGAAACCTCAATTTTATCATTTTTGTTTCTCGTGCTATTTTAATGACTGTCGGGCCACAAAATACAGGGTTAATAAAAAGGAATCATCCAATTTCAAAACTCCATATTTTCAGAAATAAATGGCACAGAATGATTAATAATACGTGAATACAAGTGAAAATTGTGTAAGTTTTATAATGTGAACAATAAATGACGTTCGTGTGCTCTCAATGAAACCATTTCACGAAAGTTGTTTTCGAAGCTTCCTCGGAGCTACCTCGCAGTTGAATCGGTCGCAGTGGACCAGATGACTTAATATTTCACAGTTGGCCACCTAGATCACCTGAAATGACCCCATGCGGTTTCTTCCATCGGGGGTTTGTAAAAGATCAAGAGTATGCGTCATCATTATTCACAAATTTAAGTGAATTTAAACAACGGATTTCTGCCGCTGTACAATCAATTGTAAAAACTTTGTTACATTTGTAAAAAAAAAACCCTTTCTAGATTTTTTTTATTTGCTTTCATGCATTACTTTTCATTCTGCGTCATTTGTTTCATGTTCTAAGTAAATGGGATTTTTTAACGTCAATTTCCTAAGGATCGTTTATTTGATTAAATTAATGAGTAAAGTCATCTAGAAATAATTATACGTCGATTAAAATGTTGCAAATAGTTTTATTTCAGATTATTTTTATTAAAATATTATGAAACAAAAGTAAGTCAAAATACGACCATTGGAATAACTCAAAAAAGAAGAAAAAATTTGTATTTCGATGAAACAATAATCATATATTATTTCAATATTAAAATTAAAATTCATTTTTCAACATCGCATTTTTGAAATTTCAATTTTATTTAGTTTCTTTGTTTTCAATGGTATTGTACTTAAGTAACATTGCAATGTTTTTGAAAAAATGTCTCTTTATTGTCTCAGCACCGAGAAAATCAAATCGTTCCGATTTTGTTATCCGATTTCGAAAATTTAATTAAGAAATAGAGTTACTATTACTTTCGTAAAAAGTTCTATGCTCTTATTACATTGCCAAACAGAATTTCCAAAATTCTGCATGTTCAAAATTGCATATAATTTTACAACTTTGTGTCTTTGTTTTACGTAAGTCGCTACATATTTATGTAAACAAATTCGATAATTTTAATACAGAAATTATTGTGCGATCACATTTAAATTTTATTAAAAACGAAATCTCAAAATATTACTAGTTTTGGAATTGCTATTTCGTCCTCATGTGAATGATAAGACATTCGAAGTTTCAAATATAAATGTAACACGCAACTAATTTTTATTTTTATTCGAACCTTCCTTAAAGAGGAATTATTCGTATTAATCGTTAGGCCATCAATGTTTTGCTGACTGTAATTTAATATTTGTTATTTTATGAAAACTACGTAGGATTCCTGCCTTTAATCATATTGCAAATGACTGGAACTTCTATCCTTCACAGCCCTTTCTTTTAAATTCAGGAAAATTAAGATTTTTTCATCTGATATACCTCTCCTTGGTGGTGCAGACGCGTTTATCAGGATGAAAAACCGAGGGAACAGCCCCTCAATTAAAAAAATTAAAAATGAATTTTTTTCAGAGTTATTTCTAAATGATATACTAGGCGGTTACACGCACGTTAACTCAAGAAATTACAGAGCGATAGGAAGCGCACATGATACATTAGAAAATTATGGTAAGAGAAAAAAATGCTCAACGGAAAAATTTAATGGTCGAAGCATACCTGTTTGAAAATAAAATAGAACAAAAATATGAGTATAAACTTCTGTAAGAATATATTCTTTCTCAGAGAAATTGAACAATAAAATTTTGTTTATTGTAGGTCATTAAATTAAATTTATCCAAAATCGTATTTCATATATTACGGGTTGTTAGAAATTATTTATGAACTGAGTTTCCCAGCATAATCAAAGTATTTCTTTATTTCTTTTTAATTATCTCACGGAATTCTATTTTATATCTGTATCTGCGTATCTTCATGCCTCAGTACTCCCTCCGATTTCAGAATAATCGTGCACTTCTCATGTAGTATAAATTTAACAGAGAGAATTATTCAAAATGATTCACTCGATTTCAAAATTTCAAATTTTCATAAATAAACGACACAGAATGAATGATAAGTGATGCGCGAATGCAAAGGGAAAAAATAGAAATTTTTTTTTTTACAAGTGTTCGATATAATTTTCTTTAGTTACGCGTATAATATCAATTATGATGTAAATTTCTGCCAAATACATTGTAAAGTGTTAGAGGTAATTAATTGATTGTACGGTAGAAGAAATCCGGTGTTTTAAGTTCAAATAAATTTGTGGGTAAAATCTTCAAAAATATTACAATCAAAATATTCAAACCACAGAAAAATATTACAATCAAAGTATTCCAACTTCAAACGTAAAATTTTAATGAAATTTCAAGTGAGTAGCTTAAAACATATAAGATAACAATTGAAATGTAACAAACATAGAAGTAATTAAAGGAACACAGAAAGCAGGTGTGCTGTTTATAAATCAAATCTCGAATTATTCTTGAATAAAAAAAAATTATACTTTCTTTTCGCATAAATGTTATTAATCAATTTATCATTTTAAAATTCAGGAATTCAATCGAAAACGATTGATTGATGTTCTTTTGATGCAAAAAACAATTAATTATTAAGATATTGTATCGCTTTCATATTCTAATAGTTTCTTTTTCGTTTCTGACTGCTCATTCTAAAAACTAGTTTATTCGACCCCGTACGCGTGTGGCAAATGCCCACTCATTCTTATTAAAAAACGCTAAGTCAGTGTCCTTCACTAAAATTCCCTTGTTGAAAATTTGCTGTTTCTTTTCATCCAAGCCCAATTTAAGCATGCAGCATTTACAACCGCGCGCTCTACGAGACCGCTTTCCCCCCCCCCTTTCCTCAATGGCCATATTATGCGTTCTTTCAGCACTGAATCACCGCATCGTATTTACTCTGATAAGACCACGAGGTCTGGTAATTGGTCATAAATGAGATTGCTCACCGCCTTAATCAGTTGGCGAGTTTTCTCTCAAGGGACGAGTTCAAATAACGCCAAAGAGTAATTGAAAGGCTTAAATCTGTCGGCGCGGTGCTCTTTAATAGCCACTTTTTTCCCCAGCCCCTGTTTCATCTTTGCTTATTATTTGAAGGATAATTTTTCTTTTAAAAAAAAAAGAAGTTCCTTTTCATTTCGTTTTTTTTTAGGTCATCTGAAATGAATTTAGGTCGTCAAGTCCTTCGATTCAAGAGCAATTAGTGACCATAAGAGAGGAGAATCATCCTGAAACATATTTTACTTTTGTTATCTGAGAATTTCCTTTTTTCTCTCCTTCGATGTAATAAATGTTAGATACGCACGATTTGAAAAACTGAAGTCGTGATCTCATTTTCCCGAAAATCCAATTTGAAGCTTGTGAAAATTCAATCGTTCAGAATAAAGTAACGAACTTGAAATCACGTATTGCAATACAATAAAACTTTTCTATTGGGAGAACTCCCTTGTTCTGAAAAATGAATTTTGTTGAATGTCTCATTCTCAGAAAAAGATAGTAAAAAAATCAAACGACTATTATGTGATAGTATTTTTTAAATGAATGTGTCATGAGCTGTTTTAAAAATCTCTTTGAAGATGAAACTGCTTATATAAAAGCGTTTTAAATTTAATTTAAGCCGCCTTTATTTTATTTTCAGCCTACAATTTAGATAGATCCCAAATAAAAAGGTAGAAAATCTCTCTTCCCCTCCCTTCTCTGGTAGTAGTTCTCTAACTAGCTTTAGGCGTAATTTTCGTGAATAGCTTATACAGCTCGTGAAATATTTCATTATTTTGAATGCAATGATATTTAAATTTTGTGGATCGAAATTCTTCTGCCTATGCATAGATGCGTTTGAATTATTCGGCTAGGACAATAGATAATTTTATCAAGCAATCTTTAACAAGACAACGAAGACAAATTTGGCTACTCAGAATTAACTTCTGAATGTCAATAAAGTGATCATTTCAGTTTCGAAATCTAGATCTTCGGCGACCACACTCAACAAATTCGTTAGCGGTCTTCCCTTACGTCCGGACCAAGATCCTCACTAAAGGTTGCTGGACTCGTGTGAAAGGTCAAGCTACATCTCCGTTTCCCACGAAATTTGATCTTATACGTGTTTCGTGTTTGATCTCCTGGGAACCAAAATCACCCAACACTAAGTGCTATAGTTTCGCTTGTGTCATTTCCTTTCCCTGTTGGGGTGCTAAGTGACCAAAGCTAGGTTTATTAATTCAGTTATCCGATCAAAACAAAGGATTATGTCCCGTGTTTTTGGAAGATGCAGGACCAATTTAACTCCACACAAAATTTCAGAAGAAAAGGACGTGAGAGATTTACAAATGATTCGATTCCATCTTCACGTTCGAGGCCATTGTACTATTTCTTCTAGAATGTGTTTAGCACCAAAAAATGGCATATATGAGTAGCAAATACAAATGCAATAAGCATTTTATTTTATTGAAAATATCATCTTTAATATTTAAATTTACTACAATAAATTAGTATAAATAGTACTCCCGACGTATTCCATCATTTAACGCAGCCTATGCCAACCCAACAGCTGAAATAGGGACCCAGGACTTGAACATTAGATGATAGCATGGTCTAGAACGACTGGTTGCATGTACCAAAAAAAAAAAAAAAAATCTCGCCTCTGTGTGTATCACAGACAACTGAACCCAAATCACAACTAGTGATATACCGGCTGCGGCTCATGCTTCAATAAGACCCGCAATCTGAGCTGGAGAAAGCCGATTACGTCACATGGAAACTGCTAAAAAATGAAACTCTGTTCTTCAAGGAAAGATGTACATCAATTGCAGTAACTGGAAAAACGACATTCCCCACAAATATTGTTCAGAAAGTTGTTCTTCGTACCATTACGATGACACAATAGGGGGAGTATGCGACGGTTCTCTTCAACATCGAAAATAGTAGTTGAAATGCCTTAATAACTAGCCCGATGGGAAAACAAGAGGATTCCCTTTTTGTTCTAGTTGATAATAAGAGAAGTGCAAAAGCAATCGGACAACTTTCCTTCGGATCCAAAATTTGAAAGTTCGAAACGTCGCCGACTCTCAAGGTCAAACGACTCCCCCCTGGCTATTGGGTGGAAAAACATCCTAAACTGTAAAGGGGTAAAAATACCACACTGCCGAAGTCTTATCTGACCTTCGAAGACTGTTGAGATAAAAACTAATCGTAACAAATTCATGAAGCAGCAGAAAATATAGGATTCCCTTTATTTACACGGATTCACATTAAGACATTTATCGACGAATGCTAACTAGATTTAGAGAGAGTGATTTCGAGTAATTAGCATTAAATTATGAAAATGAATGATGTTGTGTTTTTATTGCTAGAAAAGTTTTTAATAACCATCTGGTTAAAACATTTTTTTACACCAGCTAAAATTTTAACATATGTAAAACTCCTTATTTTAAACTGATTATCATGTTTTCATTTATGTGCTACATTCATAGAACCAATTATTCATTTAAAACTGGGAAGTGACTGTATACAGTTAACTATATCCACCTGGATTCCAGTATTTTCAAAAAGAAATGGACTACCCTTGTTATGTGAGCTAGCTCTCCCTTGGGGTGTAATTTTCCATTCCATTATAATTATAGTTCATTTATTTGATATTCTGAACACAAAGACACATTGACTTAAATAATATTTGTTTCCATATTAATAATCCTCGATATAAAAAAAAAGGACTCAACTATTTTTTGACTTGATCAATTTATAATAATATGATGATATTAGTTGTTAGGTAGGTTTGGCCTTCAATTTGCTAGTCGTCAATAAATTTTTTAAAAAAAATGACAATTATAAAATTCTTAAGAGGAATTGTTTTTAATAAAAGAAATTTTAAAGACGTCCAGAAAAGGTGATATGAAAATTTACACGAATTAATTAAGCTTCAAAGCAAAGTTTAATCTAACTAGCCAGAAGCCTAGGAGTTCTACGCGCAAGACCCTAGAGTTCTTTTTCCTGGCAATTCTCTACCATAAATTCGTAATTAAGTGCTGAATATAAGACTCAAAATATCTACTCTTGGAGTTCAACTAGCGTTTGATTCGAATTTGCCTCCAGGTGAATTATTGACAATTCGTTCATTTATCAGAATATCTATAAAATTCAATTTAAATCCATCTCTAATCCTTAAATTTCGCCCATGCATTGCTTAGATAAACTAAATTACATTGAGAACTTCTTATCAAACTGTTTTCTCCCACTGAAGACATTTGGCTAAGCAGAAGATTCAAAGACAACCATTATAGATTACATGACATTACTGAGAAAATGCTATAAATTTTTCAAATCAGAAGAATGCTGTAGGCAAAACAGCTTAGCAATAAAGAACCGTATCTGATTACGTCAAGTGAAACTACTTGAGCATTTGCTGTCTGATTACAAGACAGATAGTGAACTAGTAAAAAGAGGCGGGTTTTTCCGATTTAATTTCCAATTGCAAGTGCACAACTTCCATTGAGAAAGTCATTCATCTTGGATAATATTACTTTAATCTAGAGTTACATTTCTTAGTTAGTATGTTATCGTACTTTTGTATCAATATGTTGCTGATTATATTTTTTAAACTCATCTATTAATTTTTTCGAAAATTATGTACAATGGAACTGCATCTCGCGAACTAAAATCGTTCTTGACCGAAGTCGTGTTTCGACATACGGTTAGCTATTTTTTTTTTTTTTTAGAGAAAACAATTAAACAATTCTCAGATTCATAAATGCTGGAACAATCTTAAAAACTTTTTGTGTAAATTAATGGTACCCTTTTATTAATGAAAAAAACTTAGATGTGTATACTTAAGAAAAAAATTCCTATTAAACTGGAAAACCAAAATCGGTTTACTTTTAGAGATGGACCTGTTGTTTGGCTTTTGGTTAATTTTTATGAGTAACTTGTTTTTGTTCCTTGCCTCTGAGAGCTTTAAGAAACCCACCCAAAGAAGACTGAATAATTCCTGTTCTTTAAAAATAATTAATAGCATTGTTGTTGATGATATTGGTAGCTCGCTAAACAACGACTTGATTCAGAGGACACTTGTTACATCATTCCTCTCATTCACCATGCATTTGTTTTCCATCTCATAATTTAATTGCTCAATTTTATTTCTGATTTATTTGCTAAAAATAATTTTAAAAAATGTATAACTTTCAACAAATTTTACTAAACAGATATTTGCATCAAGTGGTTAGTGATACACTGCATTAGAAAAGTATCACAGGTCGTATTTCAAGATTAAGTATCGATCTTTTGATTGAAATGCCAATGATGAAAAAAGAATTCATGCAGAGAATTTCATAGGTACAGATACTACAAAAACGTATTTTTTCCCCCAATTCAGATAAATCTCTGCAAACATTTTCCCCCCCAGGGATTAAAAAGCATATGAACCATATGTATTCTTCCTTGAATATTAAATTCTAATTTTTAAAAAAACTACCTCCCTCTGTTGTTTATTTGATCAATTAAAAAATAATGATGTATCTACAAAAAATGGTATGAATGACAGGCATCATTGTACATTTGTACTTAAAAATTAACAGATGTATTGCCTTACTTTTCATGAATGTTTTCTTTACATCTAAATGGCAAGAATTTTTAAATTGTAAGTGAAATGATTTTTACATCTTTAAAGTATATCATTTATAGCCATTAACATTAATAAAAAAAAAGCATCAAATAGAACTTATGCTATGCAGTAACAATTTATAAACAAGTTTTTATCAAAACAAGTTTCTTAGTATGAAACAGAATTCCTTAATCAGAGATTTTTTTTTACTAAAATATTTCTGAATTTCCTCTTAAAGTCAAATCTGTAAATTAATCATCGAAAATTATTATCCATGCAACAAGTCTCAACTAATAGCAAAATCAAAATTGCATAAATCCTGTTATACACAAAGAATTTCTTTTATATTTTAAAGTCACAACAGAAATGAGTGTGCACTATATTAAAGAAAGTTCTTTCAATGTGAGAACATTTTATATTCTTAAGTGTTGAGGAGAATCGAGATGAATTTTAAAAGAGATAATCAAAGGCTAGGATATAACAAAGACAAAATAAAGATTAGAATTAATACAATTTAAACTGAATTTGAGAATGGAACATTGGTGGATAAAAAAGTCAACTATGAAAGTTCTTTTCTATTGTTTTCCCTGCTGTTTAATAAAACATTCTTAGATTCTCACCCTTGGCGAAGCGGAAGTCAAAATATGGCTCGCCTTAGGCGTCTAGTAAGACAAGTTCGTCCCTGAATGAAATGATGGGCAACAATTATTACATGCAGATATAATAATTCTTACAGTTCCTGAAACAAAACGTGAGATACCGTTTCAACAAAAATAAATAACAATAAAATGAAAATTATTTTAGATACAAGTAAAAATACATGAAGGCTTTTTGCATGATTGAGGTCAGACTCTTGTCCTATGAGGAAATCCACATTCTTTTTTTATTTCGATGTGTAAACATATTTTTCAATTTTTTTCGGGTAATTTGTGTTTAATAATCAAGTCATTTCATTCCTTTTTAAAAAGATATTTCACCTTTATACTTTTTAAACTCGTTTAACTGAATGGTTTAAATAAGAGACGTCCTTAAAATGAGACAATTAAGTATTTTTCAAGGAAATAATATTTCTTTAAATATTTTATACAGAACTTTCCCAGATTGTACAAAAATGAATTCTATGCAATGCACACTAACGGTCTGAGGAAACAACATGCAGTTAACTTGTAGAAGTTACCTAACACAATTATCTCACTGCGACAAAGCGTAGAGAAAGGAATCTACCCATTCTTTAGAATTACGTATATTTTACTTATCCCTCAAAAATTACTTTTATGAATAAGATGAGATAGATCCAAGCTATATTCAAGTAATAATCTTTTGATACAGTCAGTAAACTTTTAAATTATCGCGCAGCTTGAGTGTGACATTAAAATAAAATTAAAAAAAAACTAAGTTTTCGCTTAACGCAATTTTCTTCAGAGTTAGTGACTTTAGATCTTGAAACTGGGCCCCCGGATAGTCATGACCTATAAATTACGGCAAATAACCTATAAATGCCTCTAAAAACGACTTAAAATACCCCAAATTGAATTAAAAATAACATTATGAGTAAACATATACGAGGATGCTTTAAAAAGTACCTTTTTTGTTGGCAGATGGCGTTGCTAAAACAAGATAGTGTTAGTATTGTGTGTTGCCATCTATTAAATGGCGCCAAAACAAACTTGCCCGCAATTCATATGTTAGTTTTGATAACTGCCGCAAACGAGTTGTCACCGTCGATCCATTATACTCCGGAAAATCAGCAGATATCTGAACAATGAGTTGCTGATTAATCTGCTCCAATGAAGGCGAAGACGGCTGGAAAAATTATGGAGACGATTTTTTGAGGATGAGAAAGGCTTCATGCTCATGAACTTCTTGAAAAAGGAAAAACAATCAACGGACAATACTACAGAAGACGAGTGGGCGTTATTTCACGTAATGGAACGTGTTTGGAACCTAATCTGTCATTAATATATTCCATACGAAATCCTATTAATTATGTCCCGTCTTTTAATGATGTATCCTTTTATTTCTTACATATCATTTATCATTGCACATTTAAATTATGTTTTTGTATATCTATACGTGCATTTTTTTTTTTTTTTTTTTTTTTTTTGAAAACATGAAAACTGCATACTGTCGAAGACTTTGCAGTCGCACCTTTCCTTCGCAGAGCTTTTATGTCACCATCACTATTTCGTGGAACAGTCACCACTTAGGAACCATTCACACCGTGGAACAGTCACAATCACTGGTGCAGTAATAATGGCCCCATGGAGCAGCGACAGTGCTCCATGCGGTGCAAATGTGGGTCCTTTTTTTCCTTGAGGGAGATGAAAAATTTTATAGAGTAATTTTTGCTGCAACAACGCTCACGGCTTTCTTATGTTGGTATTGTTTTTTAAGAACTTTCTCAAAATATTTTGTTAATTTTCATAATTTTAAATTTAAATGTCATAAGATGCCGCATATAAATTTTTAACATAAAAAATTATTTTTGTCATTCCATCGACATTTTTTTTAGTTATAATAGTGATAATAATTTGGATAGTTAAATTTTAGAAAGGAGAGATTCGAATGTTTATTTCATCTTTATTGAGTCGTAGATCTATCCTAAAAATACCAGAAATTTATGACAGTGATGTATTTATACATATATTGAAATTGAAAGACAACCACGGGAAAGAAAACACTAGAGGAAGGCTTAAAGATTTGCCATCACATGAGGTAAAAATCCTTCAGATTGCACTCGATAGCATATTCAACTACAGAAATAATTTTAAAAAATGGATTAATTGTTAGTAACAAAATAATTTGCAACTTTTGTATCAATCTAATAATTTTTATTATCAAATTAGAGTTAATGATCAGAAACAAATATTAGCGTTATCACGAAAATGTTGATTTGAGAAGACAAATGATTGCGGTTCAGTTTTCGATGGAAAATGAAAATTATGTAGTTCTGACAAGAGGCATTTTTATCGGTATGATCTTTTGAGTACAAAGAGAATTTCCTATTTTCAAAACGTCAATTAAGGAAATTAGAAAGTACAATGATCTGGCAATGTTTCTCTCTTAACTCCATTTGTTCTCTTGAATATTTTCAATAATCAATTGAAAGCACGGGCATTTCAATGGCTGTATTTTGCCAAGAGTAACATTACTGTCAGAAAAGTGTTACATTATTCAAAAGTAATATTGTTGTGGAACATATTTTTATTATAATTAGTTGATGGAATATTTTACATACGTTATGGGGTCATGTAATATGTTTCAAATGCTACAAGATGGTATATAATAAATTACAAGCGTAATAGGGTCGTAGAATATATTACAAATTTAACAGGGTATAGGAACCTATTACCACTCTGGAACTAATTTGTTGGAATCTTTTATTTAAAAATAAGTTTGGCAGACTCCTATACTTCAATGAATTACCCATTCCTATTTCCTAATCATAACGTGACTTCTTTTTGGATCACCTTCATAAATATAAATTAATAATGAAAGTTATACATCATATTATGGATTTTCAACATTGATACAAATCAAAGTTTTTTCGTTTCGAATTTCGAAAGTAATTGATTGCCAGGGGGAAAACCTTAATTACTACTAATTTTGATGCTTACGATCCAAGAAATAAATACATTTTCAAAGTTCTACAAATTGTGTAAAAATAATCAAAACAAATTCTGTGAATTTCGACGGAAAAATGTCCCTAAAACTAGAAAAATGAGGAGCAATAATTTTTTAATATCTATTTTTTTTTAATTTGAGAGATTTGATTAGAACTTTTAAGCAAATTGATTATGTCTGTAATGTATCAACTTAAAGATGGCATTTCCGAGGCTTGACTGTGACAGTCTTATTACTGTAATTAGTTGACTGTTGATCTTAGATCATTCAGAACCAATGAAACTCTCAGAAATTCCATCCTAAGATTAATAATTAAAAAAAAAAACAAGATATACTAAATTTGTTTATTTTGCTGTAGATGTTTTTCAGAAGGATTTCCTTTCACGTTTATTTTGATTATTGCAAAATTTGCTTACATTAATCGAAATTAACATTGAAAATATCTTCAATAGCTTTTCGTAGGCGTTAAATTTAACATTTTTTTTTAAACGTATTAATACAAACAGGTGCTCATCGTCGACATCCAAAATATCCCACATAGATTTTCATAAGTTACACATGAACAGATCTCTTTTTAAATAATGAAAATAAACTAAGCCTTAACTTTTCTTTGTGAAAATGGCAATTTATGATATCCGATGTTCCACAACAAACTGTCGGCTTAATCAAACACTGAGATCATTTTTCTTCTACACACAGCAATAAAAGTCTCCAATTACACTTCATACTACAAGAAGACTTCTCTTTGCACCTGATAACCAAAAACTGAAACGAAAACACAGCCAGGAGGGACAATTTCTCCCCAAAAGTACCTCATCTCCAGAGCGTTCCGAAAGCTCACAGGTGTCAAAATATCACATTTTAGCTTCCTCGCGATTTTTCTTTTCGAGTAATGGAATGAAAGTTTGAAATTGGAAACGCCTCCCCGGTGTTAAGTGTTTTGCAACATCTCAGTGAGGTCAGCCAATGAGGCCCTAATGATGCCAATACGTCACCTCAAGCTATTTAACGTTGTGTCGAACCATTGATGTAGGCAAACAGCAATTTATTTACCATTAGAGATTACGATGAGAAAGGAAGAGAAAATTACTCTGATTATAGACTTTTTCCTTATTAAAAGCATTTTTTGATGAAAAGATGAACTTGGGAATTAGCTGTGTTTCTAACATGAAGGCTGTGCAGCAATGAATTCAGGGAGATGTGGACATAAGATTTTGCAGCTAATTAGTAGAAAGACATTTATTTTCTGTCGAAAATTTAGCTTCGGGGTTGTCTATAACCCAATTTTTAAAAAGCATGCACGATACAAAAAACACCAGTTTTATTTATAAGTCTTTTTTTTTTTTTTTTTTTTTTTTTTTTTTTATTTCATGAAAATTTACAAAAGCTATCAATTTTTCTAAAACAATTACAAAAGAAGACGAAAATTCAAATGATTATTTATTAAATGCCATTTTGTTGAAAATACTATACAGCCACCTTAAATAAGTTAGAATGCTGAATTAATAGATACAACTAATAAAATAGTTCAATTTGAATAGATTTCAGATTAAAGTTTTCTGCTTTCCATAAAGATCGAAAAATGCCAGTTTGATATGAAGCAATTCTTTATAAAAAATATATTAACCTAATCGTTAAGCTGTTTTGTGTATTTCATAATATTACGAATTAGTTGTGTTTTCTGTGCAGAAATATACATAGTCGGTTTGTAAGTATCAATAGCAATGATGCATATAAAGCATACTACTTAAACCAATCTTTTAATCATTGTTTATACAGATTAAATAGTTCAGTACTTAATTTAGAATGTTGTATGTAACCTAATATCTAAAGAACTATCATAATTTTTACAGGAAATAAAACAAATATAATTAAAAAAATAATTATGTCTTAAGAATTAACAAAATTCGATTATGAAAATGAAATTCATAGGAATAAGCAAATCAATAATATTAAAATATTATTCGTAAATTTGAAAATATTAAGAAAATAAAGAATCAAAGAATAAATATAAAAGTTATGCTGTTTCAGTCTTAGTATACCATAATAGTCTGTCTTGCTGACGGTACTTGCTGTTCTGTCCTGATTGAATGATTGGTTTTATGGTATATGACAACAATGACTGTGTATTATCCTCCAAAAAATATTCTTTAATTCATAGATATCAAAGACTTTTACCTTCCGTAAATTTTTTTTGTACATTTGTGTATTGGTTAACGTATTACCCAAAATCTTTTTGACAATAATACTGCATGGTGGGTTATCTTGAGTATATTCCAGAGGTGATTTCTTTAGGACCTGAATTTCCTGCAGGGCAAAAGAATTCATACAAAATCGTTTATACGGTAAAGTACTGCAAATGCTATTGTTGGTTAATTTGATTAAAACTTTAACTCTCGAACCATAAAGCTTATATGTAATATATACCTTTAAGATCATCAATTTTTTCCTAAAGCTTTATTTTTCATTTGATTCATTACAGATATATTTTGATTCCATTTGAGAAAAAAAACTCTCCCAAATATTTGACAGAGGATTGCCATGGGAAGGGGAACCCAGCCAACATAATTTTAGGAAATGTTTGAATCTTTTGAAAGTTTTGCTATGTGCTTTTGTCAGAGCTTAAGGTACAGTTTCCAGTTTTCATACCATTTTGAGATTCTTTCTAGAGTATTTTGCAATTTTTTACGTATAGTATCGAGGGACTGATATGAACAAAAAGTAAAAATGTCATCAGCATTAATTGAGCCCTTAACTCATGTTTCCAATGTCTTCAAGAAATTGTACATATAGTATTAAAAAATATGAGGTTGAGAACGCTGCGTTGCGGTACTTCTTTCAGAACAGCTTTCCTCAATTAATTGCTCCTTCATAAATATTTATGCATATGAATGTGATTTTCTTTGCATTATCATATACACGAATATACAGAAATTTCTTTTTATAAGTATGGTCTTCCTCACTTTTAATTTAAAAAGTGAAGATTACTTAAACTTGACATAAAATACGCTCATTTTTTCTTAGTCGAAGGCGTCTCAGTTACCTTAAGTAAACTGTCTTCTTTATTGCGAAAATCCAAATGAAGTGACTCTTGGTAAGGGTCATTGGAATATAAATAGTCGGCAAAAATATATTCTGAATTTCCGGTAAGGTGAAAAATCTGTTATTCATATGAAAAATACTTAAAGTTGATTCTGAGTTTTTATGAATAAAGAATTTCCTAAGGTGCTGTTGCAAAAGGTTCTTGGATTAGATGTATTGTTACATATCGTATCCAAATATTTTCTCTTTGCCCTTTTAATTTGAAATCTAAGCTTGCTTGAATATTGCTTGTATTCGTACTCCATAGTTCAGGGTAAATATTACAAATGGCTTTTTTTTTCTGTAAAGTTAGCCTGAAGAATTTTTGAGTCGAGAATAGTAAAGTTTTTGAGTCGTCCTCATCACTTGATCGAAGCTCAAAATTACGAGGTCAGTCGCCAATATCTTTCGTGTTGCTTCCAGTGAGATGTTAATAAAACCAATCAACCTACTTTGGCGGAAATGATCAGTATGATAATCGAAATTCTGGAACATTAATTTTGATTATTTTAGAAACAGTATCAATGAGGTTTGTTTTGTTACCTTCTGTAAAACTCAATATAGATTGTGCTTGTTTCATTACTTCTTGAAATCTACTCTTTTTCAAGTCGCTTATCCTGCTTGAGTAATGAGAACTTTGCAATCATGGAACGATGATTACAGACGCCATTTCGATTATTGATATTACTGATGGCTATTTTGACTGCGAGTCTTTCTAATTCTTGCGATTGCGCGATATGTATTGTTGGCCACAGATATTCGTCGGTACCGCTATCAGGAGGCCTCCTCTTTACAACCTTATACCCCCAGTTACCTCCCTCCCCTGTCGCTGCGCTACTGAACATATATAACAATTTAAATATTGAGTTTAGACAGAATAGACGAGGAGGATGGATCCGAATAAAAACACATTTTCTTTCCTTCATTGTTTGACTAATTAATTAGAGAATGAAAGTTTAACTAATGGTAGAGCAATCAGATGATAGAAATACATCTGGGACGTTACAAAATATTTTCAAGATTAATAAAAGCAACTGAAATCAAAGTTTTCGAAACATTTTCTTCTAATTTATGACATTCTTAATTCTATTAGAAAGATATATTTACGTAAAGCTGAAGTATGCAACAAGATCATCAGGTAGACGATAGAATATTGTCCAAAGAATCTCTGGAGTATTTAAAATTTTTAAAATACTACACAAGAATATTGTAGAAATTAAATTTATGTAATATGATATCGTTGGAAAAGTCTAAATATGGAAAAAGTTATTAGTGCTGAAAAAGAACTATGTGCATGTAGACATAAAAAATTCTTGTCATTGGTTACTTAAATAATGTCGATATGATTAACGAATAGAGTTACTTTAAATTGTTATCAACTATGGTGATGAAAAAAGACAGATATAATATTTCATCACATAATAAATAGCTTTAAATCACTCAACTTCTTATGAGCAATAATTCTAAACGAGTAAAATTTTTTTTTTTTTTTTAAATTTAAATATTTGTTCAGAAATCCGTTTCAGTGAAGAAAAATTCTTGTTTAATCAATCAACTACTTCGTAATCTTCATCAAGTAATATCTTTCGCAGTAAAACTAAGGCAAAAATGTGCATTCCCTCCAGATACTTGTTTATCAGAGGGGGGTCCGAGATATCCCTCTCCCCAACACAGTCATGTTATTCATTGCCGAGGTTAGTCACAGTTACAGGCATCACTTCAGGAGATCAGGAATACCAGTCACGTGCGCAAAGTGTAACTAAACTTCTGATCCACCAAGTGCGATTATGCCAACTTAGACCACATACCGAGATTAGCAAGATTTAGAAGCAGTTTAACCTCCACCAACTTGCATTTTTTTTCCAGGAAACTAGTGAGAAAGGTTATAGAAGTGACTTATCTTTTTTTTTTTTTCCAGTTTAGCTTGCTTAAGGATGGAATTCTTTCTTCCCTTTGAGCCTATATACACAAAAATGGTACGGGAAATGCTTATGTTTTCCATGTCCGTTAAATCGACACGAAACTGTGAATGAATGGTTTTGACTTTACAGGTGTTCTTTGTTCGATGTTGTTTTGTGATGGTAATGGGTTTCGTTGCATTCTTTAGAGAGAGGTAAGTTGAAAAGTGTCATTCAGGATTCGTTACGTATTTCATAAGTTGACTGGATGAAATTAGATTTATGATTAGAACAAGAACAATAACTTAATGTTTAAAAAATTCTTCCAAGGAAACAAAGATTTATTACACGAAAAACCACGCAAGAGTTTATTCCGCATAATATAAAGAAAACAATAACACGAGCAGATTATTAACTCCGTCTTTTTATAATCAACTGTTTGATTACTTGTTTGATCAATTGTTTGATTGAATTCCTATAATTTTAAAGAATTCAATTACAGACAGATCGATCAGTAAATGTTTTAAAGAAATCGTAGAATCACATACATTAAAATAATTTAAAACTTGAAAATTATTTCTATGTAAAACTTCAAAATATGGAAATTTCATACATCAATTATTTTACTTTGCATAAAGATGGCAACTATATAATCTTATTTTATAAAGAAAAGTGAGTTTATTGGTAAGGAAGGAAGAGTATATTCATCTTTCAAATGCAAAAGTTGTGATACTTTAGAGTCATCTTAAAGTCTAATTAAGTAGTGAATAAGTTGAAAACTTCAACAGAAGATACGCGAGAAGAAGACTATATACTTTATTCAAAGAATATGCAAGATCGCTCTCTCTCTCTCTCTCTCTCGAATCCCTCTTAACTCAGTTAATCCTAGTTTAAGTTCAAATAATAAAATCTTAGCTTACCGATAACTCATTCCAATTCATTCATTTCTTGATTATTGCAGATTCGACTCCTATTATTCTGATGAGAAGTCATTTCTAACTATTTTCAATACAACCAATTAATTACGATCATTTAATCCCCTCTACACATTTATCAGCTTATCGTTATCCTCTGTTTCCTTCCTCTTTCCTTCCAAATTTTTTTGCGCTTATGTAGCACTATCTCTAATTCATTTCACTACATATCTTATCGTCATTTTATTTACCTAATCACGTTTCATTTGGTTGGCGAGTTGTAAAAGCATCCAAATCAAATTACCAAAAATTCCCCAAGATTTGTGAAGAGAAAATCGCTAATAGCCCAGCGTCACAAAGTTGAAGAACAAATGTGTATTCAAAATAAAAGTACATCTTTTACTGAAGTAGAAAACGTTTCATGAATATATCAATAGTCATTGTTATTTTAGCTTGGAAAAATATTTGTGAAAATGTTGAAATTAGGCACCAATAGGAGTAACTACTTTCGCAAATTTAAAAACATTCCTTGGTTTATGAGTTTCGAAAAAACTTATTATATAATGATTCAGTTTATGGTTGAGTGCAAAATTTGAATAACAGTAATAATTTCATTTTCAGATTTGTTAAATTCAGCAGAAAATATTCAGGTTCATTACACAATCGTTTTACAATTTTTTTTAAAAAAATAAAATAGTAATCACACAAAATTGTGTTGTAAATTTATATGAAAAAATACCGATTACAATTTATGCTTCCTAAAGTGAACTTAAAAAATCATGAAATGAGAATCTACGTCATTTTACAATGATACTTTGTGTAATTTGGATAAACATGGAAATATGTTCTTAACTATGGAAAAGATATTTGATTTACTTCAAATTTATTTTTCATGTTCCAAAAAAACTAAAAAAAAAAACTTCAGTCATTGCGGTGTATTTCTGATCTCTCAACAGACACATAAATAATAAATTATAATATAAGGTAAAGAAATTTTGTAGATAGAAAGAAAGTGACTTAAGACTTTTTAAAACAGAAGGGGGGGGGGGGAATATTGGTTTGTGTTTGTTAATTCCTCTAATTTTAAAGTATGTGTAGAATTTAATGTCTCGACTTTTTTAAATCTTCGTAGTTTTAAATTATATCCGGATTTAATTTCATTTAATATCTGTTTTTATTATGTTCCATAATATCAATATTACCTTTTAGATGAATACTTAAGTGCCTCTTGTATGAAAAAGAAAATTTGATTGACTTCTGTTTTTACTATTATTGATTACTAGTTGGTCGACCTTCTGACGCCAAAAAATAAATTAAAAGTCGATTGATTATATAAATACTTAACCTTAAAATGAGAATACCTTGAAAAACTCTATAAATATACTTCCTGCTTTTACCCTTCAGCTTTTCAATTTTGAAGTAATTTAAAACTTGTTAGATAATGAAACACAAATAAAATTATCATTAATAGAGTAAATTTGAATGGAATTTATTTGTTTGAAACTCTAAATAAAATGTTTAACGCGTAATTTCCTCTGTATAATTTTATTCATGATAAAAGTCATGGAAATAAATGATTTCAATAAGATTTAAATTTAAAAATGAAATTTTATAAATTTTAAGTTACGCAATGCAAATTACCGAAATATCGTTAACTTTGATGAATAAATGATTACAGGCTACAACAAAGTTGAATTAAAACAATTTTTTCCCACATATAATTTTTGAAATTTCAATTTTATTCCTTTTGTTCCCTGCGCTATTATCAAATTTCCTATTCATTTAGTTCAAATACACGGCATATGAAAAGATTTTTTTAAAAAACTTACAACACTTCTGTTTTGAAATGCAGAAAATATAACTAGTTATAAATTTTGCGGTAAAATAATCAAGTTTTCTTTCTTTCTTCAGACAATTTAAATTGCTTAAAATAGTAACAAAAATCAGTTTCAATCACTTTTGTGATTAAAAAAATATACGCACGCTTCAATACCTGACATTCTTTTAAATATGCAATCTTTTAAACACAGTAAAGGAGTAATTATTATTATACGAATTATTTTACAGTAGCTATGAACTTCCCTGAAAATTCGTTTTTTGCTCCACTAATAATTTCAACAACATACTTTCAATTACGCATTACGTTTTGAGCATAGTACCGTGTCTTGTTTAAAAAAATCGGCTAAGATATCATCTGTTATGTGCCTCGGGGCATAGAAATTCCAAAGAAAAAAGTGTAACATATTAAATGACCAGTTCTTGATATCTGAGGAATGATATCCCATCTCAGCAGTGTGACATTTGAATGATATCTGAAATATTCTCTTCCAAGAAGCTAAATATTCGCAAAAACATAATAGATTTATCGTTGCTGCCAGAACAAAAGCTCATAACATCACTTTAAAGTTCTAGATGAACTCATCACATCCCCTCTCCCCATGGATTCATTTAAGCTATCCCTACATAATCTGGGAAGCATACAGCGAAGAAATGTTGCCAACTCTCCAAAAGAAAAAAAAAAGAGCAACAAGAAAAAAATAAAGAAAAATACTGCTGGTCACTATTTCATTTGTGACAAGCAAGGTCATGACAGCTCAACTCCTCTTTTATCTGGGAACATATGACACGAGAGATAGTTTATGCACCAGAAATGAAATCCTTTTTTGAGAAGAGAAGTTCCAATTCTCTGGTTTCACGCAGATGATTGATTTGAGATTGTACTGTTAAATCCACGCTGGAAGCAATGTAGCAATAATTGATTATGATGCATGTGTGTGTGTGTGTGGAATTATGAGATTATAAAAACAATTTAGGGAGTGTTAATAACGATGAAGGATTGAAATTACTAGTTTCTCGAAATGTTACATGGGTTTTAGTAACGAATGTTTCAACTCATATTCCTCATCCTGTATTGAGCATTCAATTCATCCCAGAACAGTTTTAAAAGATAGTATTTCATTTGTTGGATATCATTGTTAAATGGTTTACTCCTACATGCATCATTAAGATAAATTATTATACTGTTTAATAAAAAGGTATAAAAATAATAGCAGACAATGAATTCTTCATCTTATAATAAAATTAAAGGAAATCTCAGACAAAAGAAAAATTTAATGCTTTGGAAGAAACAAATCAAAAAATTTGCTCACATCTCAATTAACTTGCATTACCAGGTTAATGAAACACACAGTGCACACAATTACATCATTCATAAAATAGAATTAAAATTCATAATTTTAATACAGGATTTTTCAAAAAAAAAAAAATGGTGTCAGAATGCTTCATTTCAAAAGATCTTCATCGATATATTTACTTTACTGTAACCTTCAAATTTTTTTATTTAGTTAATAACAGAATTTTGCATTTGAAAAGTTCCGAAGCTGTGTTACAGTGCGTTACCACTGAAAAATCAACACCGATTAAATGAATAAATGTCGTGCAGAATTATGTAAACAAAGAAAACACGAGAACAATAAAAATAGCATAAGATTTATCGGTTTTATGAAATATGTATAGTATGAGAGTCAACGAAATTTATGTGTATATTGATGAAATATAATTTTTTTTAAAAAAAAGTACCCCCGGTCAAAAAGGGAGAAATAATTAAAAATATAGTATTTATATTTTTATCCGAAGAAAATTCAAAATTTACAAAACCATAATCTTGGAGAAAAAATTATGTCGCCGAACAGGAGTATTATTTCTTATAACAGGATAATATATATAACAAGAATATTATTTCTACCAGGATTTCAATTCCAGTCACATAAAAGCAACCAGTAAGCTTTCATAGACTTACATTACAAGATTGTATTATACCATGCGATCAACTTAGGAAAAACATAAAAATTAAGTATGAAAGAAATTGAGTAATACGAGTAACACTCGATCATGTTCTGAGAATAATTTCAGGATCAACTTTGTCATTTTCGTCCTCGGTAAGCAGACATATTTACATACTCGTGCATGTTAATATTTGAAAAACTTGTAAAGGAAAACGTGATAAGAATTGGTTCACGGGTAACGATTTTAATGACATAAAATACATGCTATAAAAAGTTTTAATTTTCATTCTAAATTCAAATAAAACTTTTTTAAAATGGTCGATGAACTTCTTATCAAATAAAACTTAACACCTTGTCTTAAATTTCGATGATACTGATAAGTCTATTTTGCTTGAATTAAAATAACCATTTGCATAATCCGTGCATTGAACTTAGAGTTTCTCATTTTTTGTTATTATAGAAGGTAATGAATTTAGACCTGCTTTAGCTTTTAAAAAAATAAGGTTAAAAAAGTCTTTTGTTTCAATATCTACCGATATATCAAAATTTATTAATATATTTCTTTTTTATCTCCAATGCAAAAATTTTTTATTAAAAAGATTACGAACAATTCATTTAATTATTCCCATCGTTAAAAACATTTCTGGGATATATGTAAATATTTTTAGGTTTTTTTGGGGGGTGTAAAATACAGTAATCTCATTAATGCAAGATCAAACAATAGATCACTCAAGAGGTACTTAATTATATATTTTTCCAAGTTTTGTATTCTATCAAAAATATTATTAAAAGTTTTCTTACCGATCGGAAAATACCATTTAGAAGAACCTATTTTCAATGGTCATCGATAAATTCACGAAATCGAAAACAAAGGCGTTAATTTATTTTGTTCTTAGTTCAAAAATTAATAGTAAATTTTTTTAAAAAAATATCTTCCAAACATTTACTATGCAAAATACCTTTCCCCCATGATTGAGTATTGATTTTTTTAAGTGAAAATATCGGGGACATTTAAAGATTTTTATAAGCGATACTAAATACCTGTTTGCTTCTTATATGAAAACTCACCATAATTTACTACAGTTTAGAAAAAAATTAGTTTCAGGGGGGGAAAAGTGTTCTATTCTTATTTTATACACCTTCTAAAGTAGAAAAATAATCGCTTTTCTTTTTTCTAATTCTACGATCTTTTTCTCACGAATCCTCTAAAAGGAGCATAAACCTGGATAAAGAGAGAATTATCATGAATTCAAACGACCTTTTATGAGTATCATTTCAATTTTTATTGCTTTTTTAAACAATTTTACTTCCAAAAAGTTCAAGAAATTGTGAAAGCATGATTCCACTCGCATTCTTTTTTTTTTTTTTTTTTTTTTCAAAGGAACCGTTCTCTTCTTCATTTCTAAACCGGATTTGTTGCTATTCACAGATCCGGGATGGCGTACAGAACTCCATGAAATTATTAAGGGAATATGAAATATTTATGATCATTTTCATTTTGAATAAAATAGAAATATGAATGATAAGTTTGCAGAAAACTCTGTTAATAATTTAGAAACAGGTGAGTAACTTTTTAAAGAAAATGAAATTAGTCGACTGAAATCATCAGACGTTAAAGATAATTTTGCTAAATAGCTGCACGAAATATTCCCGTTTTTTTTTGTATAACATTTTATAATAAGTAAAATTAATATTCTCAGTAATAAAACAATAAGAAACGTTTCAAGATTTATATTTATCAAAAGCAGTGGGAAAAGTTATTGAAAGCTTCAATTGCAACATGATTTATTAGCATTTTGAGATATAAAGCCTTAAGCGTCCTGATTAAGATCATATTCATTTCCATTAAAATAACAGAAATAATTTATGTTTCCATTAATGAAAATAGAAGAAAAACGGAAGATACTTTTTTTTATTAGAATCAATTAATTTCTTTCATTTGATATTTTGTAATTAACTTGTTAAAATTTATCAAGGGTGTGTGTGACATGTCTCATGAATTTTTAAATACAGCTTATCAGATAATTATTTTATCTGTCATTTTAAATCACTTGCAATTTAACGCAACATTTTCGAATGCAACGTTTATGGAAATGTTTCATGGAATTTAAGAGATGAAACAAGAAAAAGTTATATTTCCTGCATATGGTAACTGTTTCTAACGTGGTGACCAACTACCCTTTTTTTTTTTTTTAACAAAAAGAGTATAAATCAAATTGCATTCGATATAGTGATAAGAGTTGAGAAAAAGGAAACTAAGCCCGCTCCCTTCGACTACATATTTTTCAAATAACATTAAGATTAATTTTAATATTTTTCAAAAAAGTTATTATTTTAATTTTAAATTTTAAAATTATGTTTTTCTGTTGTATGAATTTTTGGGTAGTCCTGAATTGATGATTGTGCATTAAACCAAATAATCGCCATTTTCTTGTTATCTATAAGAAATACTTTTTAAAATTTTCATAAAAATGATTTTTAGGCCCATTTGAATCACTGATATTGCATTTAAAAAATTATTTTATACTTTCACTAGTAATATTTAGCTAGTAAAAGATTAAATTAAACGACAAGTAATTTTGAAGGAGTAATATTGATTTAAAATTAAAAGAAACCCAAAAACCATTACATTTAACAGTAATAATATTCTTTCGAAAGTACTTACCTTTAGAATTACTTTAATTTTACTCAATTTAGAATTTTAGTAAGAAATAACGCTTCCTTTCAAAGAAACTCACTAATCACTTTGGTTTTTTCGAAAAGGTATCCTCAAAATGGCGCAATCCTTGTTTGGTAAACAACCGAGGCGCGCTTTGAGTCTACTTAACAGTCACATATGCACCTATAATCACAGACAATTTTATGCATACATACGTTTAAAAGGTTGTATAAAGTAATAATGGTAGTTTTTACATTTTAGCCACCCAAGAGGCTATTGTTTTAATTAACCCAAAACTGTTGCACCTAACCACTTTTCAAAAATTTATCTTGTTTTTACGTATGTTTTTGATGCCTGCATTCATCAGTATAATGAACTTAAGTTTCAAAAATATGTCAAAATAAATTTTTCCTGAATTTTTTTATTGGATTGAAATAAAATGTTCGTAATATATGTCTGATACATGCTTTCACCACAAATGAACTCAATTTTCAAAAACATGTAATAAATTTCTTTTTTTTGGATTGAAGTGAAACAAATATAAAAATTAAGTATTTCATTAACTTATCGATTTATGTCTTATCTTAAATCATATGTAAACTGGAATCAAGATATGACTGAAAATAAATAATATTATTCACAATTTTAAGACAGATGTGAGGTAGCCATTTTTTTTTTTTTTTTTTTGAGGAATAATTGCTTTAGGTGGATCACTTTTGTGGAAAGTACCATATCACTTTCAATTTTTTATCGTTTGCTTCAATTTTAATTGCATGTGGCTGATATTCAATTTAATAATTTATCGTTTGCTTTAACTTTCATTACATTTGGTTTAAATATATTTAATTTAATAATTCATCGTTTCCTTTTATTTTAATATCGGAAAAGTTCACTATTGTCCATTTCTCGATATTTCATCTTTTACTTTAATTCTTATATTTAATTGAGTAATAATTACAAAAAAAAAAAAAAAAAAAAAAAAAAAACCCGCACCTTAAGTGCCTAAAATTGTTCTTTGCAAAACTTTGAGTATAATTTTTTTTAGTTGTATTAATATGATGCAAAAGAGTATTTTTGGAATACAAGTTTCAAAAGGAGTACGGTTCACGAAAAAGTACAAAACTCCTTAAAAGAGTACGATTGGTAATCTTAATATAATAAACAGAATTATTGAAAGAACATTTTATAAGACAATTTTCAGGCAATGCTCTATATTTATTTTTTTTAATCTTCATTAATTTTCCAAAATGAAATAAAATTACGCTTCAAAAGCGAATTAGCTATTTCAATAAATGCAACGATATTTTTTTTCATATCTGTGCACTTTTTTTAAGCAAAAGGAGCCAGTATTTATTAATGATCGCTTTATTATTGTTAAAAATAATTCAGATACTATAATGATAATTTTCTTTTACGGATTTCTGTTTTATGAATATTGTACTAAGTTGTCTGATTTTATAAGTGAAGAACATGAATTATATTCAAGCTACGAAATTATGATCTTTATCGTAAGGATACATATTCCGAAATTTCAGCTTCTTTATTCATTTTCGTCAATCTTCTTTAAAATTTATTTTAAATATCCTTTTGATATATTTTTTGCATTCGAATATTCGTATGATTTCTGAAGAAGGCTGACAAATAGCAGAACAGATTATAATTAGTTTATCATTTCCCCCCATTTTTCGGAATGTTAAATTTTTTTTCGAATTTCTTGTCTGATTTTTTTTTAGTAAAACAAACGTAACTTTTTGTTCGATATCGTAATGTATATTTATGGCTTAAAACTCACAATTTTTTTTTTTTAAAAAAAAAACCTTTAAAGTATTTATTAATTATATTTTACTGTCATTACTTGAGAGAGACTATAAATTAACCGTCTGAATGCAAATATATATAATCAACGAATATTATATTTCCTGAATTTTCATCTATATAATTAACATTTTATCGAAAATGAAAGAATTTTGAATACAAAAAAATTGACCTGAGCGTATTTGATTGATATGCAAAACAAACATTACAGGTTGAGGTTTGAAAAATATAGTTTGACGATTTCATCTTTTGATCACTTAAGGCATGATTAATAAATCCAAAGTTCTACTGAATAAATTTATTTTCTTCCCAAATTCGGTATTGACAGATTTATGGGAATGGAAAGGCATAAACTATACGATTCCATTTAAAATGGAAGACAGGGCGTATTCAGTTCTTTCAAACGTATTATTCTCACTAGTTTTAATAAGTTGGCACCCTTCCTAGAAAAAAAAATTTGCATAGATATTTCAAGGGAAAAGTTATATTCATTGCTCACTTACACAATAAAGAATTTATTAGCTTTAAAATAATTTTATTCGATATCATTAGAGAAAGATCTGATTTCGCATTATCATAAATCTGAAAAAGATCTGCGCTATTCAAGAATGAAACATTAATTCCTAAAATATGTAAATAGTGTGAAATCTTAATTATTGTTTTACTTTGATTAATTTGATTTACCTTTAATGCTTCTTTCTGTCCAAAAGCTTTGGGTGTGTCATGGGTATACAGCATAATATTCCCATCCTGTTATAAATGGCTTGCCTCTATCTATTTTACAGGGGTCAGGCTTAATGGCGATTTTAACCATTGAAAGGGCGGATTTTGTAACACTGATTTGTGGTTCACTTCATTTTTATACGTCTTGTTATACTGTTTACAACTCTATCACACATACAAAGCTTCCTTTTGCTGCCATTTGATTAATTTAAATTTTTACGTCTGTAATTTGACCGCATAATTGGGGGCGTGGCGTCTTCGGCGCCGGTGTACCGATGAAAAAGTTGTCTTCCAAAATTAAAACACAACAGTCGCTGTCGCAAATCAAGTGATAAAGTAGACTAGCCTCGTTTTTGAATTCGGGATCATGTTTTGATGTTTGTATAATAAATCATATCTAAAGAGAGACCACACGCGCCGTGTTCTTTTTTGCTTGAAGATTTTTATTAGAAGAATTTTCTCTTATTGGGAATATCAAGAACGCCTAAAGCATAAAATAATCATTAATTTTGTTCTCTTGAAAAAGGACATCATTTTTTTTTTTTTTTTTTTTTTTTTTAAATTTTACGCGGGATATTTTTTTTTTTTTTTTTTCAGTTTTAAGTTACGCTATTTTTTCATAGAATTTTACAAGATGAATTGACAATAAATCCGGATATCATCTGTAATTAGTGCATGTGACAAGTGCATTGCTGAAGGTACACGAATAAAGAAGTTTCTATAGCCTGAAGACTATCGATTTATGTAGAATATTTTCTTATTTTTATTTTTGAATCTAAAATCATACATTTGAAATTCTCAATTAGGAATCAGAGTTGGAATACTTTCGTATCCATATGTATTCCATTTTATTTCGTAAATTATTGCATGAGGGGGAAATTGATTCCTTTATAATAAATTAATGGAAATTCAAAGGATAAACATTCTTTGAAATGTTAATTATTCTTTGTTATAAGATAATAAAAACTAATATAATTTTTATGTATATAAATTTTTTATGAATACATCTATTAATTATTACCGCAGCTTAAAATTTTACAGGCAGTCTTTTTATTTCAAGGAATAACTTTTACGAAAAAAAAACAAAACTATATTTTAATTTTACTGAGTGTTTTGATTTGAATAAAACAATTGCTAACTTTAAATTGAAAACTAGTACAATGTATTGATGCACAACTTTTTGCTTAAAATTATTGAAGGAAATCGGGATGATTTTCTTTGTATTATTTATCCAAAAATTAAAAAAAAAAAAAAAAAAAAAACAAGAACAATAAATTTTAATACTTTGCTAAGCATAATTCAACTATGTGATTAAAGTTTATTTATCCTCCTACATTATTAGATTTATCCTTTAAATCTGATTATGAAATCCAGCATTTATTGAAAGTATTATCACTTTAAAAAAATGACAGGAAATAAAAAGTTCAGGAACAAATTAAAAGGCTAAAAATTATTTTTAAATCAACACCGCCAAACCAATTAGACCGTTCTAAGTGTTGAGGCCTTTCAGAAAAACAGATTAAATGATCGATTAATTGATAAGGAAGCGCTTGAAGAGAGAGAGAGAGAGAGAGAGAGATGAAAGTTGAGAATCGTGACAGTCAAGTGTGTGCAATTTACTAACCAAGTATGTTTTGGAAGTTATAATAGGTCGATGGTCTTTTTAGAAGGTCAGTTATTATGAATTCTTTCGTTGGTAAGCTTTAAGAAACAATTAGTCTAGTACCCGATTTTGAGAAACCAATGCTTTAAGTGTAGGATAATTACTATAAAATATTTGCGGAATGCGTTGATAAAGTAATTTTCTTGTTTTTGAAGACAGAAAATAGAGGCCCTTGTAAGATTTTTTTGTTTATTTAAAATAAAGCAGCATTATCAAATAAGAATAAACGTTTTGACGAGATAGGTTATGTAATTAATCTAAAGATCTTTGTATGATTCAGCATTACAGTTGATGTTAGTGTCGTCGAATTCCTTAAATTTACATTAAATGTTTACGAAATACTTGTGATCAGTTTCAAGAATATTAAATCCGTTTTTCCAAGTAGGTATTGTTTTATTTAAAATTGTATCATTATTTCCAATACTAGAAAAGCTCTTCTTAACATTTGTACAAAATAATTATCCATACCTTATATAAGCAGATCTAATCTCCCTTAGGTCAAACAATCCTGTTGATTTGAACACTGCAAATTTTGATGTCATAAATGTCGTGAACTTTTTTTTTCTAGAGGTTTCTCAGTACTTTATAAGTTCATTCCTTTTGAGTGTTTTTTTAAAGATGCACAGTATCTTCTGTTCGATGGGTAAAAATATCACCCAATAAACAAACATATAGCTATGTCTTTGGTAAACAAGTATTTCCTGTAACATTATTTTCTAAAAGGTTCGTCTTCTGAAAAACATTCTTGGTTTAAAAAAGAAATATTGCATTAAGATCTATCACCTAACTCTTACATAAAAAAAAAAGAAAGAGAAAACAGAGCAGTATTGGAAAAATATGTGAGCAAATTTTAAGGTAGACGAAAAATTGATCGTCCTTTTGTTCTACACCCCCATTCTTAGAATAAATTTCAATATTCAATAATGTTTGTCACCACATTTCAATATTCAGTAATATTGAATTCAGTATACTTACTAAGATAAGTAATAATTACGTCTTCGAAATCAATCAATTGTTGTTAAATACAATTAACACAAAGTATATTAACAACGATCATTACACTACACTTCAGCTTTTGCCATTGGTATCATTTGACAAATTTTGATTTCAATAAGAACTCATGATATGAATATGATACATATATTGGTTCATTCACGTGAATGTTTCTGAAATTCTTCCAAAAAAATTAATTTGTTTTCAATCTCATTCGTTTTCATCTTTAACAATGTGAAAAATGTAATTGGTTACGGAATCATTAAAATTTTTAAAGTGTGTTAAGATATTATATATTCATCTTAATACCTTATGATGTGAGATTTACAAACTTTAACCGTTCCAAAAAATTCCGTGGAACTAAAGTGCACAATAAATGAAATTTTAAATCTCAATTTTATCATAAACGGTTAACATGCCCAAGTTTAGCGAACAATTTATATATATATATATATATATATATATATATATATATATATATAAAGGGAATTTAAAAATATGTTCTAACATTAACGAATAAGTAAACACATTTTTCCAATTAAAATTGAATATTTATTTATTTTCATAAGAGAGAGGAAATAAGTACACATTATTAAAACGAACAAGGCAAGAGATGTAGCTCCGCCGTTTCTATTACAACAGCAGAGAAAGAATTTTACCCAATTTCACATTTATAGTTGGGATTTCTCCAGATTCACGTGGTAACTCTTGTGGTATAAGATGAAGAAATTCTAAGGATTTCTGACAGATTTACGATTTCCGGAAAATTGATTCAGCATATTTTATGAGCGCATGATCAAATAAATTAAAGGATAATTTGAAATTGTATCAGCAAATAAGGACGAATTATCTTTACTTATGCGGTACAGAACAGAAAAAAATTAGAAAATTAAATTAGTTTCATGTGAGATCATTACATACACATACATATTGAAGAAGAATAGTTGACACACACACACATATATATATATATATATGTGTGTGTGTGTGTGTGTATGTATAGCTGAAGTAAACACACTCATATATATATATATATATATATATATATATATATGTGCGTGTGTGTGTGTTTACTTCAGCTTAATAAAACCGATACAATTTTTTATTCGGCATACTTTGATATTTCGATTTTTTTTTTTTCGTGAAAGCAAACATTTAAAAACGATTTCTAAAAAAACAAAACAAGAAACACATTATTGCCAAATGTTGGTAAGCTTTGTTATATTTTGATGCAAGAAAACGAAATCAAAATGAATAGTATAATTTGTTTTTTAAAAGCTTTGTGCTCTATAATGTAATATATCTGACCCTTAGATAGCAATAATAATAAACATGGTATTACATAATAAATAGAACTTCATTTCAAACTTTACCCAATTACAGCCCTCTTGACCTATTTTTTCAGAAAAAGGAAGAAATTACAAGCACGACTTAATTTTTATCCGTATTCTTCTACAAAAACTATTAAATGAACGCTATGATCATTTGTTATAGAAGCCTGATTGGGAGATGACGTTAAAAATAGGAAGAAATAAAAAAAAAAAAATCCTTGGTATGAAATGTATACTAGAGATTACTACAAGAACTCTCACGAAATTATTAAGACACCTTTCCATGAATTAATGCAGTTGCCACCGCCCTATACCATAGCTTCTGAACAAAACCTCACCTGTTTCCTCACGAACAATAAAGACTAATTTTTCGCTGTCATCTCCTCCCCTCCCCTTTTTTTTCGGTGGCCCTGGCCCCTCCCTTTGAGGGGTGCAAAGGAAGATTAATGATTTAAACCTTAACAGGTTCATTTCATTACCAACAGCCCACACAGATGGCTATGGTAATAAATATACAGAGCACAGATACAGATATAGAATTCTGGCAGAACAACATAGCGAGGGAAAAAAATGAGATGTGGGTTGACATTACGAATGGAATATATCTTTGTCTTTTTTTTATTCGCCTTCTTCCACTTAAATTATAGGTCGTTTTGATTAATTGCACAAGTATGAGTTCATTAAGTCATTGCATGTAATTGCTTAAGTACTGTGGTGTTTCTTCTGTAGTTTTAAGTTCTGAATAAGCCATTTGACATTATGATGATATACGATTATGTATTGTTCGATAAATCGGGATGAATTAGAGTAATTAATTTAGATCTCTGATGGGGACATGAGGCAGCCATTCTAGTTCGATCGTTGACTTGTGTGTGGTCGAGATAAAAAAAAAAATAATAGGAATCTTTATTCTACATTAATTGTAATAATCGACATTATTGAAGATATTTTTAATAACCTAATTTTAGACTTTTTTTATCGTATTTATGGGGATAATTTAGTGCACTTTTAATTATTTGGAATTATACTTAATTTTGTTATTATTGGGTATCAAAATTTACTTATATCAATCAATATTTTATAAATTTTGCATTTCTATTCTCTTTTTTAACTTTATCATTGTTGATAAAGCTTAAACACTTAATTCGTTGACGATTGTCTTTTTATTAATGTAGTATTCACTATACTCATTACTTATTTTTTTATTCAAGAGGAAATATTACTAATATTTTTGGTCCCTTCATTTGCTGTTGGTTTGAGCTTGATTTAGTATCCATGGAACAGCAAAGGAGAAAATTGTTTGGTTCATTATACCGGATCTTTACTAAAGAATATCCGACTTTAAAGAACTATAATTACAAAACTAAAGAAGTTACAACCTTTTAGGACAAAGTAATCTAAAAATAACGCTTTAAGTTTCATAAAATTATAAATACGTAATGAGACCACCTCCAGAAACACGATTGATATCTAATCGTTTAATACAGTGGGATTGTCGCAGAGCAGATGACGACCTCGCTTTTAATCAATAGCCTCTAAGAAGCCCTGATTTAACTCACTGCGAATTTTTCCCCTTGGGACTAATTAAAAGATAAAGTGTTTTTCCATCCGCTACCAATGAAAATTAACGAGCCAAAACACGAAAAACCACAGCCATTCAAATTATAACACCGAACTTGCTGAAATAAGTGTGCTATGAATTATTTTATTATTTGGATATCATTCGTATTACTGGAGGCAGTTATGTTGTACATCTATAATTTTATAAGCTTTAAAGCGTTATATTTAATTTAGCTTGTCCAAAAAAGTTGCAAATTCTTTAGTTTTGTAATAGCAATTCTTCAAATTTGGAATATTCTTTATATAGACATCTTCTGTTCAATACAGTTTTCGGTTTATAAGCTAATATCCATATAATGTGTGTGCGCGTACTCACTTAATAACATTTCATTAATTTTAAACTAGTGAATAGGCTATAAAATTTTAAAAAAATACAATAACATTAGTGAAACAAGTGAATAGTTTAATAATTTCGCCTGTAAAGAAACAAGTGGATTTTAAAATTTCATTTTGTAATATATATCAATGTTCTGTCAAGCAATAAGTGTGAAAAATTTACAAAATGTATAAAGTTTTACATTTCAGATATAAATATGACTCCTTACAACACTGAGACATTTTAAATCCATTATTACTTATATTAACGAGCGCTACATTTCACTACATCATTTTACTAAGCTATGTAAAAATTCTCACGAACAATAATTCTTAGTATATTTTCTCAAACTTCACTATATTGGCATTATTTTGGCATATGTTTTTATTTATATTAGATACTCTTAACAGAAGATATTTAAAAAGATGATCAATTTTACTTTTTGTTATCAATTTTATCCATACTTGTTATGTTGTTATTGCAATATATATGCAGTTATTTAGCCAATTTCATTCTAAAATAAAAGTTTAGATACTGCATAGATATAATATTTCAGCGAGGTTCGTAATCTCTTAATATTTTGCATCTAGATTTTGGGTCAGTATTTCTTCTCTTTCAAAGATTTCTCGTAACCCTGTTATTATTTCTTAAGTTATCCTGTTGCTGTATTACGTAATCTTCTGCATTGCATAAGTAGCGAAATAACACCATGTTTAGCAACATCATATTTATCGCGGTTTCACTGGAAATCTGATAAGTTATGAAAACCATCAAAAAATTAACCAACAGGCGAAACAACACCTTGTATACGAGGTTCTTATCAAATTGAATTAATTTACCCTATGTTTAGAATTAAGACATCAAATTTCTGTAATTAAAAAAGTTTTTCCGTAATTAAATTTTCATCAAAATTACAGGATCGAGAAAGAATCATAGGCTACGTCTCAGTATAAATCATCAAAGCTATCGGAGGAAGAAATTAAGGGGTTGGAATCAGGAATAACAGGAGAAGCTATCAGAAAATAACTTTCGTAAAACCGATGAACGATGCGAAAGCAATTCACCAACAAGTATCAATATATATTGCATTGAAAACAAAACATAGTTTCAGCCAAAAGATAAAAATAATTCAGAGCACCTGTTTCGAACAGGACACCTTATGAAAGTTTTGAGTTGTAAGACAAGCTCAAGAAAGTCACTAATTTGTGAAATTTTAAATAATTAATATAAAAATACATCTTTTATTTATGTGTACGTATATGTTTTTAAAAAGGATATTCTATTTTGAAGGGGCCGCGATAGCCTATTGTCAAGGTCGTGGACTAGCGGCCGGCGGTTTTCGTTCAGTCGCGGGTTCGATCCTTGGCCGCCAAAGACCCGCCGTGTAGTCGGGGCTGATGCACGTTATATCTGTTATCACGGGCCCAAAGTCCTCCCATTGGCGTGGTGTAGATGTTGGGAGAGGGGGTGTCAGCTCAGGTGTCGTCCTCGTCACTTGAACGTGGCTCAAAATTACGAGGTCCGTCACCAATAGCCCTCGTGTTGCTTCTAGTGCGACATTAAGAAAAACTAAACTAAACTAAAACTAAAAAAATTCTATTTTGAACAGACTAGACATTTTTTTCTTTTCTGTTTCAGTAGTAAATATTTTCAAAAATTTTCATATTATTTTAAAATGCTTTTTTGCGCCTTCCTTTTGTAACTTTATATTTCTTCAAGGTTGCACAAACTTCATATTATTGCTCTGTTTAAAGGAAATCTGAATCAAACATACAAAGTTTTTTTTTGTACCCTTTTAAGAAATACTGACGGTGATATTTATATTAAATAATTAGGAATAAGCGTTAGGTGTTTCAATAATGCCGAGCGTATTTCTGGGAAGGAAAAGAAAGTGTTGCTGATAATCAAATGATAGAACTTTCAATGCTTGAAACATGCCATATAAATTTGTTTTGAAAATACTTATTTTGACAGCAAAATCGATGATAAACTATACATCTCCAAAAACATGACTTCGATTCAATACCACAACATATATCTCTAGGAAATTCATAAGTCAAATTTCCTAAGGCCCTTCTATATATAAATGATTTTGATGCCATGATCAGTGCAACAAAAAGGAAATACATGATAAATCAATCACGAATCTAATTATATGAAACAAAAGATCTTTGTAGTAACATCGAGCTTCTTCAACATTCTATTGTTCTATAAAATTGTACCCTTGCATATCCGTTTTAAAACATCCTAGTTAGCTACTAGATAATGGTGAATCTCATAATTGAGGCGTACTCATAAAAATTATTCGTTTCACTTACACAAGACCATTGCTTTAAAATTCTCGATCTTTTTTTTCCTGATTCCAATCCCTAGTGCCATATATTACTAATAGCCTCTCAAAACTGACATGAGAAAGGATGATTACCGTGCTGTAGTGAGGTTCTCGAAACGAAATCACCATCAATCTCAATGGTAAACCACTGTAATTATGCGAATATTAACTGAATAATTCGAATATCAATCTCTCTGTCTGTTAAGGTGTTTTATCGAAAAACAGGTACTGCAAAACAAGGTATTGCTTATCTATGATATATTAAGATTAGGTCTGTTTAGTTCTTACAGAGTGTGAGAGGCTGCATCAAAAAAGAGATTATATTTACAAAAGGTGATGTATTTTGTTTATCTAATAAACCATTTCCATATATTAATTATGGAAATTTGTAATGGATTATGATAACAGTTTTGTGAATTTTAGTTTATTATTCACATATTTATCAGTTATATAAAGACGTGGTCTCAATATTTTATCCGCAGTGAAAAATGATGCCAGATATATTAGATGCTGGATCACTATACAGATTACATTTTCAAATGACGAATCATATGACTTCTTAATAACCATCTATATAATTATGGAGATTTGTACTAGTAGCAGAATTATGTCTGTATTTGATTTTTTAAGAATATTTTCTTTTTCATGATTTTAAAGAATAGAATGTCAACATTTGTTTGCTTTTCAGACTTCATAATTAAATCTGATATCTTATACAAACTTTCTTAAGTGTTTGAGAGCTTAATTTTTGATATTGAAATATTTTAATGAACAATTGCTAAGCCTTTTTTTTTTTAAATAATTTCTTCCGTTATTTTCTTTAACAATACTTATAAAGTAGTTGACTTTCAAATTTCGTCATTTCTAGCGATTTTACAAATATTAGGGGGGAAATTAAAACTTCATTATAGTTTCTTAAAGGATTTAAATTGCACACAAAAAAAATGAAGAGCATTTATGGAACCTAATTTAAATATTTACTTGTTTTGAAATTGTATAATCCAGACATAACAGAATCGAATAAAAGAGTAAAAATTTAAAGACCAGAATAGAAAGTCACATTATCAAAGAAATGACGATTTTGACATAAATGTGATGATTTTAAAAGTAAATAAAAAGAACTGTTTTACGATGAGATATGGTGTCATCTTAATTATATGATAAACAACATTACAGAATTGTATGGACCATTTCAGATTTAATAAGGCATTATGAAAACTGCATGATTTTATTATCCAATAAAAGCAAGTGAGAGGAAAGGGAGAATTTCAGAAAAAAAAAAGAGAGATTAGAGAGATAATTATAATTTGTGCTTAGCATATCTAATGTAGGGATATTTTTCTGCATAAAATTGTGCTCTATGCTCAGGTCTTATTCATCAGACGAAGATGCTTCGCTTTTTAAATTCTATTAAAAAGCAAAGCATCTTCTTCTGAGGAATTAAATTAAATTTTTGCATGCTTATCTTAATTAAATTTATTAATTGTAAATTTATGCATACTTGGAGCAACACACAGGTGTTCTTTGATAAATGAACGTGAAGTGATGAATTTTAATGTTATTTGAAATACCATTGGTCATGATATTATGGTCATATTGAGAATTATAACATTTTGAAAAATAAGTGAATTTTCAGTTGGAAAATAAATCAAACAAGGGAGAGTTTTCTAGCATAACTTTCATTCCATCAAATTAGAACTAATTTATCGGTAGTAGTAGTTGTTATTAATTGAACCAGAAATACATTTAATGCAAAATGTTGCATACAAACTAAAATATGATGAATATCAAAGGCCATAAAATATTTATTCGTATCATTAACTATGAAACATCACGATAATTTCCACGTTTGAAATTCTTAATTTAAAGATTATTGGTTGACATCTGAAAGTTGATACATAGGAACAGATAAGCTCAGAGTCAGCACCCTATTTAATTCATCCATTTGTTTCAGATTCTTTTTTTCCTTGAGGTATCTAACGACGTGAGTTAAGCCTCGAAAGCGTGTAACCAACCGCAGCCATATCGCAGAAAATGTCAAAGTTAACTACCAGACTTGTCAACATGACAGACAAGTGCGAGAAAAAAATGATATAGTCAAGTAGAAAATAAGTTTAATTATAGTTATGGCGCAACGTTAATAACAGTCCTCGGCAATCATTTCAAACACAGAGTATTTTTCACACTTCTAAATGCGCGCATTTATCAAATGCGAAACTGGTTATTATGAAATTCCAGCTATTGTTTCCAGAGTTCAGCTTTTTCTTCAGAAGAACTGCTATGTTTTATCGGGAAATGTAGCGC
>BMAW01115499.1:936979-948648 GCA_019974015.1 Nephila pilipes | reverse complement strand
TGAAAAAAAATTCCTCTGAAAATTTTATACAATTTACGAGTCGAATCGAAATTTTATGATTCTTGTAGAACCCATTAAAAAGCATTAAATGTCTGTTAAGTTTTTTATACGCTATGTTTCTGTGGCAGGTGCAAACATTTTGATATTCTTCCCATGATCCTTCACCAGACAGAAGCGCTTTGACCTCAAGTCACAAAAAAAGTGTGACTAGAATAATTATTGCTATGTCAGTGAAACTGAAATACTTCCGATTGAGGTCTATAAAATATATTTTCATAATTCTGTCGTTTGTTTTAACAGCCAAACTGGACTTGGCAATATATCACTTGCAAGATGGCGGACACAAATTCTTTCAGATCTGAATAACTTCAGACATTCTTATCACTAAAAGATATCAAAGTAAGAAGATAAGTGACATTAGAAAGAACTTTTTTTTTCTGTTCTTTTTTAGTAACGGTTGCAGAACAAGAAGTGACGAATAGGTTGTCTTTAAAAAGTATCGGAAATTTACGTTTATTGAGCAAGCCGACTGAGTGACATTTGTCGTATGGTAGAGGCAAAAGCAGTTCATAAATTTGTTCTATTTCTGTTTCATTAGTTGACAATACGTCCCTAATTTGAGATGATACGTAACACTCCATTTTTTCTCAATGAAGATGAATTGTAAAGAATAAAAAGATACCCGCATTTTGAAAAAAAAATGGCAAACAAAATCCTTGAAGTTAACCTCATTACTAAATGAAAATATTAGTAATAACACAAGAAATGGAAGATTTACAAGTATTCTGAAATAAAAAAAAATGATATATACAGAATACTTGTAAAGAGCAAAACGAATGGAGAACATATATGACCTCCTAAATTTTGAATTAAGTACTTTATTGTCACAATTGGAACTAAGTTGTAAAGCATAACTATCTTTAATTTATTTTTCAGATGAAAGTTGAGAATTTTGTAGAACTTTATCGCGTTCAAAAGCAAAAAAAAAAAAGGAATCTTTGTTTTGTATTCAGATCGCTATTTCAACCTAGGAGTATTAGCAATATAGTTTTATCCGCTACAGCAAATAAATTTCCACAAAAACAGAATATTCAGGAGATGTTTCTAAAAACGAATTACTGCTAAGTAACATGTTATTTTGATGATAGTATACTGTACGATAGAATTAATGAAGATTTTAAAAAAATTTTAGAAAAGGTTTTTAAGATTATTCAATGTAAAATAATTCGAGATGAAAAATAATCAGGATATATACATAAAGATCAGGATATTTCCACTAAAATTCAGAAAAATTAATAAGACTTAGAAATTAAAATGAGTCCATTTTTGTTTGTTTTTTCTCTATATCACAAACAATTTCATGAAAATTTTCAAAAAAATATTTTTTTATCTTAATTAATTTAATATAATTAAAGTAAACAAATATAGTTAAATATTAAGATAGAAAATCTTTGCTTGACTGGAATCTTACTTGTTAATAGAAACACGGATCTAATATACACAGATGTAATATACGAGTAATTCTCGTATATTACATCTGTGTACATTTCGTAATATATGAGCAATATGTAAATTCTCGTATGCTGTAAGAATGCCTTACGTTTATTTTTACTTTCATTGTATGGAGTACTTATGAAATCATAAAAATATTGTATAAGAAATGCATTTCATGCTTCTTATAGAAATGTAAACATTAATCACCCTTTAGGAAATCTTGAAAAATGAAACAGACTATTAAAGCTTCCCACGTCAGCTACAGGTGTCGCAATCAACTTAATAAAGTCTGTTTTGTAAGTAAATGTGTGTATGGTATCTCACCATTCAAAATAAGCATCTAAGAGTATGTTATGGTAGTGAGAATTACATTAAGGTTTTGTGAAGTAATGTTAGACATAATGGAAATAAATATGAACTGCATTCATTATGTGTGGATTTCGAAAGCAAATGTGACAATGGATAAGAATGTACAAATCCACCTTTAGAATCCAGTCATTGCTTAAATTCCTACAGCGATGTTGCAAAATATCGTTTTCATAAATATATTTTATATATACAGAACAGACTATTAAATTATAGCTTTTTGAGTGTATTTTTCTAATCATACATGCAAAGAGCAAACAAATATGTGTAATAAAAAGCTGAATATTTCCAAGGAATTCGTCCGACTATTTAAACACATTTCAGCCAAATTTATTGTTTATGGTTTTGTTATTTATTACTTATGGATGAACTTTTTTTTTTACTGAGGGCGCAATAAAAGTTTTTAAAAACCAGTGTGCATAGCTTAATTTTTGAAAAAAAAATCAAATTGTTCATTAATTTTCTTATCAGAATTTTAAATTCATAAGGTTATTGCTATGAAAAATCGAGTTGAATTAAAATATTCGTCTTGTACTGGTTTTCTTGGATTAGCTTTATTGTAGCACAATAAACATAAAAATTAAATGATTCAAAATATCCATTAATAAAAAATAGTTTAACTTCTATAATAAATAAATAATTATAGCATCAAACTAAAATATCAATAAGCCATCAGATGACCTGCTTGAAAAATAATATTACATGATTTTCCATTCAAAGTACAGATACATAAATTTTCAGCATTGCTGGCTATGAACACAGCTTATTTAATAGGTCTTGATTGATTTATGAAGAATGTGGAACAGCAAAGGCTATTATTCCCTTTAAAAGCATTTCCCCCTCCCCCCATATATCAATAAACGTCAAGAAATTTCCTTTTTTGCAAATAATTCTAAACATTTTTAATTGATCACTACTTTATCCACAAGTTCTAAGAAAGTGATAGTGCACGGTGATCAATTTTGAGCTCTAGAGATTATATCGGTGAAATGTGTATTTTTCGCAAGTTAACAGAATATGATCCAAGTCATTTATTCGGTGTCAAGTACCTAACGCATTGCATTATCGTACAGGTTAAATATGTGCGAAAGGACTTGGGTAATGATCAATCTGTTGAAAGTACGGGTGATTAGAATTTCTCTCTTTTGTTATCCGTCCATTTGGAAATAAAATCTATACGTGAGATACTTACCAAAATTTGAAAATATTTGCTGAAATAACAAATATCACTGAGGTTTTTTCTGTCCTCATTTTTTTTCTATCCTCATGACCCTCTTCGCCCCAGAATCTAAAGCAATATCAATTGGTTTTAATAATGGGCTTGAATACAGATCTTACTAGCTGGTCTACGCATTGTTTTCGGAGGCTTAATGGACTAAGTCGCAGATAAAACAGAATAGCTATAACTTAAAATTATGTATGTATATATATATACTGAAAATTTATGAAAGAATAATTTAAAATATTTAAAAAGACAAAAACCCAGAAAGAAATGTAAAAATGAAAGAAAAAATAAATGAAAATATGGAACCCAGCAAGTCAAAAAGCAATATCGGTCTGAGGACCGATAAACGGGGTTAAACTAGTTTAATGGTACCAACCTTCCCCCTTTGCGACTTGGTAGGCTGAATTGGGAAATCCAAATTACAAAAGAGTTCAATGATTAAAAGATGCAAAAAAGTTCAGTGATAAAATCTACAAAAATCTATAATTCTAAAAATTATCAACAAATCAAAATATAAAAATTACTTACGAAAATTCAAAGAAATGAAGATTCAAATATGTGAGTAGTAAGAAGGAATTTTCTTTAAGCTTCAAGATGGATATCACATACTCAAAATGAAAAAAAATATAACACGTCATCACCATATAAATTGAAAAAAAAGATTTAAATCATTGTTTGATTGGTAATAAAGTGTAAAAGGATGCAAACTATTGGTTGGTAATAAGTTGTATGATAAAGGAGTATAATGGTCCAGAGAGTGAGTAAAAGTGTAAGCAGTGTAAATGTAAATAAATAAATAAATTCTTCATGGCTAGACCACTAACAAGCCGACTTTGTGGACCTATTGTTGTGTGGTGGATTTGAAAATGGATCACGATTCGCAAAGATGTTTAATATATTTGTGATGTATATAAGTATTTAAGAAATTTATTGGATAATCATGATCTAAACAGTTGTTGAAGAATTTTTTAATATTATTAAACTTGTCTCTTTTATGTGTGGTTAATTTGTTATCACGTAATAAAAAGTTTAATAAAATATTCCTGTAAATTGATCTGTGTAGATTACTGTTCCAAAAAAGAATTTTGATTACATGGAATTCGAATCTTTCTCTTTTATCATAAATATTACTAATTAGTCTATTGTCAACAATTTGCAAATCAAGATCTAGAAATTCTACTGTATTAGAATTAAGATTAGTTTTTAATAATTTGAGATAATTAGGATAAAACGAAACATTTGGTTTAAATTCCTCGGTTTCACCTAAAATAATTAAATCATCTATGTAACGATAAAGAAAGTAAGAATCATTACCAATCTGTTGTAATTCATAAAAATGTGAATAAAAATTGGTCAGACAATTACTAGCTGGACCTCCTTGAGGGAGACCCTGAATTTGCTTATAGAGATTTTGACTGAAAACTATAAAATTCTCTTGTAATACAAGTTTAATAAGAGTATTGAATTTTTCACGTTTTATTGTTTGATTAAAATGATATTTATCATATAAAATTGCAAGAACTTTAATTAAATCTTGAATATCTATTGAGTTAAAAAGGTCTTCAAAATCATACCCATGTATAGAGAATACCTCTCGTTCCTTCATGTTTCTGACAATCTCAAAGCTATTTTTAATAATAGTAGTATTTTCAATATTATCAATATATTTTTGAAGAATGGATTGTAAAAGTTTGCCAGATTTAGTGATATAGATATTATATCCATTCGTAATATTTCGAAATTTGACAGGATTTTTGTGAAATTTTGGCGTTAAGAAAATATATGGAAATTTATGTATTATCTCTCTCTCTCTCTCTCTCTCTCTCTCTCTATATATATATATATATATATATATATATATATATATTATATATATATATTCTCTCTCTCTCTCTCTATATATATATACATATATATATATATTATATATATATATATATAGAGAGAGAGAAGTATTTTTGTGATACCTTCAACTGATGTAATATGTTTACACTTTTTGAAGCATGTATAACTATTACGGAAAAATTATGGAAACTATTGTTTACCTTTTGATCAAATAATCCACCAACAGTTGAGATTGGCAAATTATTTTTATTTTGAAAGTTGAATTCATTGGTATAAATATTATTATATTGGCATAATAATATATTATAATTAGCATGGTATTGGTATAATTTATTGGTATTCGTCTCTTCCACACCATGCCAACAGGAGGAGTTGGGATCTCGACCATATTTTACGTACATCAGCCCTGCTACACGACCGGTCTTTAGTGGACTATCGTGGAGCCCACGATTTGATGGAAAAGAACGCCATCCGCAATTTCGCGATCATAACAGTGTCAAACCCTGGTTCTCAGAAATGTTATCAATGCTGGAGAGAATTCCTGATTTGAATCGTCTCTTACAAATGGCCTCATTTGTAGAATTTCTAAGTCACTTTTCTCTTGCAGCTCTTTGGCGAGCTTCTCCATTGGAATAGAAATAGGGACGTCAAAAATGAGGAAACGATTTGTGATACTCTCCCATATAACGTTCGCCTTAATCGGATTATCGTACATTTGATTTATTGATAAAATGTATATGTGCATATACTAAGTCCGAGGTAGAAAATCATATTTTTCCACCACGAGTTATTAACATGGTACTAATGTTATCTTTCTAGAGCTTCTAGATTTAATTTCTTCACTAAGAAGCTTTTGGTTAATTTCTGAAGGGTTGAGAACCATTTCCTGGTTTTCTATTAAAATGTTCAGTTTTGTAATACGAGCTCTTTATCGCTCACTGGAAATCTATAATATTTTTGATTAGCTGTTTCCATTGCATTGATATTATTATTTATAGTTGGATTATTCAAGTCTGAGACATGAAATACTGAATGACTCAGCTTGAGTCAGTCTTTAAAAATAGTGAAAGAAACTGAAAACAAAATTGATTTTCTTATCTAAGATATTGACAAAATCCAAATAAAGAAATATAATCTTACTTTTAACTTGTGATATACAAAATTCTCAATGAACAATTTCTGCTCTTGACATGAGAACAAGTCTGCTAAAAACGTAAAAAGTTTCTTTATCTCTCTTCTTCTCGATATTATTATTTCTAATATTTCTCATAAAGCGGTATGTTTATTATAATAATTTTATCTCAGCTCTAGTTTCACGTTGAATAAACGGCAGCGATAGACGAAAGGTAAACAGAATACACAAACCCAGTTGCCAAAACGTACTTTTTGAAAGAATACTGTTAGTGATAATTCAGTGGGAAAATAATCACAATTTTAATACAAAGCTTACTCAGTGAATAAATATAACAATTTCCGAACATTGTTAAGTATAAATTGTTAGAAGCAAAATGGTCCTTTAAGTAATGTGACTTAAAAAGGATATGAGTTATGTGTAGTGGAGTCAGAGATGAACCATAAAATGGAGTGGAAAAGATAACCTATTTCTTCGGGGAGCACAGGATCATGACCCATAGTTTCAGCGCTCTAAATTTCGTGCTTCTGTACTATTCCAACTTTGCGCTATGCGATGTACACACATGCACAATGGTGGATCTAGAAACAATTGGCGGAGAAGGAGAATTCAAATCTACAGGAGTGCGCCATTTTTTTCCCTTTAAAAAATATAAAACTAGAATATGTTTGTTTATTTCGTTTATTATTCGTGCTTACTTCATCCTCAATCTAAAAATAAATTGAATATTAACTCAGGAATCAAATTCAAATTGAGAAATAAAAAACAGTACGATAGATAGCTGGATCCTGTGCTTGGAAGCAGCAATTTAAAGTGAAACACTAAAATAAATAATTTTAAATTTGGTTGTGACTTTCTGCTCAAGTATGTTTATTTTATCTGTGCGTGGACTTATAACACAGGGACACATGATCCCGTTTCCACAGTCTGGATCCGCCACTGCACACGCGCAAAAACTCTTCCTTTTATTAGTATACATTTCAACTGGAACTAAACTAATGTGGCTTCGTTATTTTTAAGCCGATTTCAGAACATTAAATTGCTTTTGAAAAAACATCTTTTGAACAGAAAAGTTTGGACAAAATGAACGCATCTGCTTGAAAAATTTGGAACTAATGTAAAAAGAGGTGGTTTGAAAATTATCATTAGAAATAAGTGAAAATTGTTTTTGGCAAGAGTTATGCATCTGGCTTCTCCATCACTCATCAGCAAAGCACTAAAAATGTGGAATGATATTGCGGTGACTCTCTTCTACAACAACGTTAGATGTTAAAAAAAAAAAAAACGCCTTATTTAACCAGCCAGATGAGATGCCTTTTCAACCTGGTTGGTAAGAGCATGAAAAAAACGACCGGTCAACTTTCCTTCGGACCCTCTGGACCAAGGTTCGAAACAACGCTGCCGCATCAAGGTCATCAACTTTCTCCCCCTCCTCGGGGTCGGAAAACCACCGGCCGCCGAAGTGGTGCTCTGGTTATTTGGTTGCGTTGAATGAAACATGTGTCATACTTAAATAAATATTTACTCTATTTTAATTTCGGTTAATTTAAATACTAAAGTTGATAATTACAAAATAAATTGCTTGTCACCTTTCCACTTTCTACGCATTGTCGGGTGCATGTCGCAGGCTAAAAAAGTATTGGAATGTCCTTGGACGTGACGCTCTAGTGGAAAATTTTGTAGAGCACTGAATGTCTAACTCCGACAAATTCACTCAAAAATACAATTCAATAGGGAGAAGATGTCTTTTTAGCCTGGTTGGTAGGAGAGCATTCTTCGGATTCACTGGACCAGGGTTCGAAACAACGTTGTCGCATCAAGGTCATCAACTCTCTCCTCCTCCTCCTGGGGTCGGAAAAACCACCGTCCGCCAAACTGGTGACTCAGGAACTTGAACACTAGAGGGCAGCCCAGCCTATATCTACTGATTGTATATGCCCCCGACGCAAAACAATTGCCTCTGTGCACACAAATCACGACTAGTGATATTCCGGCTCTGGCGCACGTATCGAAGAGACCCGCCACTCAACACGAGACAGGCGATGACTCAAATGGAAACTGTCCCAAGCAAAACTCAATTCAACGGGGAGGGGAAGTATATCAATAGCAGTAATGGCTGACAAAAATAAAAAAAAAAAAAAACCTTCTGTACAATCCAATGTATCTCTTCATATCATCACGATGGTATTGGAGGGGGAGTATGCAGCGACTCTCTTCTACAATATTGTTAGAAGTTTAAAAAAAACCGCCTCACTTAACCAGTTAGAAAAGATGTCTTTTCATCTTGGTTGGTAGGAGAGCATTCTTCGGATTCACTGGACCAGGGTTCGAAACAACGCTGCCGCATCAAGGTCATCAACTCTCTCTCTCCCTCCTCGGGGTCGGAAAACTACCGACCACCGAAATATAATCAAAACGGTGTGAATTTGTATAAAAGTCAAATATCGATTTTCAAATTTATATATAAGACAAAAAAAAACTTATCTTTCTGTATTAATTGCTGTGACAAAATTGCTTTCTGATTCTCCATATTTATTAATTAAAAATATTTTAATACTAAAAAAATACATTAATAAAGGAAATACTTAAACATTTTTATTCATAATTTTTTGCTTATTTTCATTAATAACATTTCTTAAAAATTAACTAGTAACTGAAAATAAGTATTAAATTTAATTGCAACTAAAACGATATGACAATATCTTTGTTACGAGCGAAATTTACTTTTAGTATACTGTGTTTATTACATAAAAACAAATGAGAGGGAGAAGTTACGAAAAAATAAAAACTGACTGAAATACGTTAAGATATAAACCGTTAATATCTGACGAAATATTTGAATGATTCTGAGAAGTGTAGAGTGTATCAAGTAAAGAAGTGTACTCTAATAAATGTGCATTTGATAGGTACAACAGGCGCGCGTTAGTTCTCTAAGGTGTGGACAAAAGATTCCGGATTAATGCTATAAAAATCTTTATTTTTAATTCTTCATAATTTTAATATTATCCCCTTCAATATGCAATCCTCCATGATCCCTATACCACTCCATGCGAATTTTCCATTGGTCAAAACAGTGTTGGAAGTCATTTTGGGAAAGCATATTTATGGTCTCCATCGCTTTTTCTTTCACAGCTTGAACTGTCTCAAATTTCCTTGCTCTCATTGCTGATATCATCTTAGGGAATAGAAAAATATTGCACGGGGGTAAAATGGATTGAATAAAGTGAATGTTCCAATACAGGGATCTTATACTTGCCCGAAAAACATCTTGATATACAAAGCAATATGGACCAGGACGTTATCCTGATGGCGATTTCATGATTTGTTTTTCCACATTTCGCGCAACATCTGACGAATAGATTCCTTGTCGATTCTTGTGGTTTCAACAACTGCGCGCATACTCAACTGATCGTCTTATCGGAACAAAATACTGATTTTTAAAATGTTTCCGTCAGTTGTTGACATAGTAGATCGTTTTGGACATGGATCATCTTCAGTCTCTTTTCCTTCCTATTTGAACCGTTAAAACAATTCAAAAATCTGAGTCCGTGACAAACACATTCACACAACACCGTAAGATTCTTTTTACAAAAAATGAGTTAATAATATGGTTTTTCAAATTTTGGAAGAAATTTTATTTTAACACGTTACTCTTTTAAAACACTTTTTCAGACGGGCTACAGATAGAAACGAAAGAAAGGCCAAAGTCCAACTTGAGGCATGGTTTCCAACGAAACCTAAGCCGTCATCTTGCGACCATAAAATTATAGTGGATGACGTCACCAAAACATCGTCTATGCAAAAACCAGTGACGTTGTTTTCTTGTATTCAGAGTTCTGTAGGAAACCACGCTATCTGATTCTCATAGACAACATGTTTGTGACGTTATCCACCACAATATTGAGGCCGCCATATAATGGCTTTTCCTTTCGCAGGAAATGTACCTTACGAGTTCCGCAGTCGACTCGAAGGGAGGAATAGAAAGAGGAGATATCACGTGACACGCACACTGTTAATAGATCTTTCAGTTCAGTTATTTTTAGCTGCATATTGTTTGTTGATGTTATGTCAACAATTGCTCCATTGTTTAATTCACAATTAATTGGATTCTTTTATTTAAATCTAATTAATTGTCAAAGTCCAATTAATTGATTAAGTTATTTTTTATTTAAGTCCAATTAATTGATTTAAATAAAAGAATCCAATTAAATTCAAAAACACAGCTGAATTTTTGCTAGTAAACTTATAAATTTCCCTAATTTTTATTACTTCCATTTAGGTAACCAGCACATGAATGCAATTGCTTAGAACTTAGTTTGATTCAATTATATGTGCATGCCATTTTATGTTACATAACACGACTTTTACATTTTTTAAAACACGTTTATGCACATTTACTTTGATTACTTTATTTTTAATACCAGAATAACTAAATGAACTGTTCTTAAGGTAATACTATTTCAACCGATTGGTCTCTATAAAACAATAACCTAAGATTTATAAGTCAGTTATGTAATCCAAATGTGTGTGTGCTTTACATGGTTGACTGATTTATTGTTACGGAAACAACTCCAGGGTGGTTACAAATAAGGCTTTAGATGAATACACAGGCAAATCTGTAGAATTATGAAGCCAGTAAATTGTTTTTCATTTCTTGATGCTTTTTCTAAGGTCATTTACGGAGGCCAAGAGCAACAAAAAATTTTAATATATCGGAGACAAATAATGTGTTAACAACGCAGATAAAAACACCAGCAGATAGCGCTCTTCAATTTCAAGAACTCTTATTATTAACTTAGCATAATAATGGAAAGTATACGTGATCTGGATTGTTAGATATATTTATTTTGAATTCAGGGGTCCAACACAAATTGATTATGAAAGTGTATTAAAGGTAAAATCATAATCATTGACTTTTTTTTAAGTTAGAGGTTGTGATAAATCAGTTTTTAAAGGCCGAAATGTTTTAATTTTTAATTCTGGCGGAATCTAACACAAAAAATATTTTTAAAATACCGATTTGGACATTTTTTAATTCTCAATTTTATCTGCGCGCGCAGAACTTTCTTTAAAAGTGAATTGAAATATGTATGGTTCATCCGAAAAAAGATCGCTTATAGATGGGTCTGTGTTTCTTATTTCTTTTCCTCTATGACCAATAAAATTAAAGCACGTTTCTGTCTATTTTCAAGAAAATTTCGAGTACCTTGTTTTTGAAATATGGTGCGGAGTTTGAAACAAGTAGAAATTGAAACGAATGAAAACATAAATAAATAACCGTTATGCAATCCTTTAGCAATAGAGTGTGTCTCTAGAGTTCTTTTAAGGTATGTTTTAAACCCAGATTTGAATGAATAAGTATTCTTTAGCTTCATTATCTTTCATCATCATCCTCTGTTAATACTTTGTACAATATCATTTTTATCTATTCTTACACATGTAAATAACTTTTAAACACTGTAATTTTTGCGTAAGTTTAGTATAAGCTGCAATTATTGGTCATTAATACTGGAGAATAACTTATTGAGAGGTATCGCATAAAAGGACCCTGAAAATTATCACACACACATAAAATCTATTCTGGTAAAATTGCACAATTAGCAGGTT
>BMAW01115499.1:913705-932105 GCA_019974015.1 Nephila pilipes | reverse complement strand
TTTTAATGAGATTCCCATTAAATAATTTTTCAGAATTGGCTCAAACATGACGTTGTTGAACTTCACTAAGCAAATGAAGAGTCAATAGAAAAGAAGTTATTTCAGCAGTAAAATGATGCTTTTTTCTTTTTTGGTGCAGAAGTTCTTTTTTTTCTAAGTTTCTTTTTAACTGCTCAAACCAAGGCCTGTCCAATCCAAAAGACTTCAAGGGTCCCTTTGAAAATGCATGTTATTCCAAGGAACCGCTTTATACACACACACAGATATATATATATATATATATATATATACTGTTTGCACGTATGTGATGATTTATCGCCTTTTTTTTTTATTATTTTGGCTCTTTTAACGCGAATTCAAATTCTTACGTTAAAAACTACTACTACTTTCACTTCAAAGTTGCAGGAAGTGACTCATCCGCCCGAGTTTTTAGTTTAGATTATATTAACGTCGCACTAGAAGCAACACGAGGGCTATTGGCGACGGACCTCGTAATTTTGAACCACGGTCAAGTGACGAGGACGACACCTGAGCTGGCACCCCCCCCTCTCCTAACATCCACACCACGCCAATGGGAGGAATTTGGGCCCCGAACAGATTTAACGTGCATCAGCCCAGGCTACACGGCGGGTCTTTGGCGGCCAAGGATCAAACCCGCGACTGAACGAAAAACGCTGGTCGCTAGTCCACGACCTTGACCACTAGGCTACCGCGGCCCTCCCGAGCCTCATTAAAGAAATTAAGAACATTCAACAATAAATTATGGGAAATTACATTTTATTGAATTAAATGTATTTGTGCGAAATATAATTTTAAAAACTGCCCTGCAGTTGCAAAATAATGCTGGTACTAAATTATTAGCCATTAAAAGACATCCAGCAGTCAGTCTGTCTTCTACGCTTCTTCATTAATAGGCTTATTACAGATGAGTCAATGTATTGATTTATCCCCATAGTAATGGGATAATGATACGAACGACTCATGGTGAAATATTATCTTTGGTATTTTCATGTACAATAAAAGTTTAAATTTTTGTTCAGATGCCACAGCTCCGCGGGCCTCAAGTTGATACCGGGTGGGTCAGGCCGTGTTCAGACAATATGGGGCACAGACTGAGAATTAGAAGTGGGGGTGGGTAAAACATTTATAATAGACAACAACAAAAAATATTGAATTTGAGAGAATAATAAGGATAGATAAATAGAAAATTTAAAAATTTAGCTACAAAATGATATGTTTTTGCCGCTTCTCAATGAATTTGTACAGAGAAGTAAAAGTTGATAGTTTATACCAACTTTACTGTGGTTTAGTGTTATTATAAAAATGTAATTATTTCTTTTTGATAATCTAATTAATGCTATGCAGTATAACTTTGACCCGTGTGGTGACCGGGAATAACAGAATAGTCCAACTGTAGCTCATGCATGTCGTAAGAGGCGACTAAAATGGGTACTCATCGTCTGGGGGTATAGCCGGGCACCCTTCTCCTGGAAACTATATAGGGGGACCTCAGGGATTTGCCTTCTTCAGGTAAGTACGGGCATCATGACCCCGAGGCACCTTAGTGATCTTTTTCTTTCCCACAGGGCTTACTGTCTTTGATAAATACGGGTGACGCACTTCTGGTATACCCTAGCGATCCTTCTCTATTTTCAACCCTCCATCTCGTCAAACACTTTTTATCTTTTTTCTCAACTTCACGTCTAGAACACAGTTTAATCTTGTTTGGCGCAGTTTTAAAGTTTATTGGCGCAAGAGCCATATTTGGCTCTTAGACCAATTAAATAAGAGCCAATTAAATAAGAGTATTTTGAGAAATCAAAAACGATGAGTGATCATTTAATTTAAAAAAAAAAAAAGTATACATTTGTATAAAATGAACATCCCAAAGAGTGTTAATTTGCCGAATTCCTGACAGTGAGTTTACTCAAATCCTTATTTTATGCCCCATTACAGTGTAAAACATGCAAAGAAAAATTTTAAAAAATACTCTAACAGATTGCTTGTGCTAGGCACCATTTAATTAGTTGTTTAAAACGATAGCTAATTACATTAGAGAAAGAAATATATACAATGTAAAAAAGGTTTCTCAGAGTTATATACGTTTAAAAGACATAAGTGTCTTTGTTTTCTCTGGACGTAGACAAGCACATTTTTCCACCTTGGCAATCCTTCTTCACATCACTCACTACACCTACTGCAAGAATCGCCACCATTTACTGTAGTGCTTTACGAAACATTTAGTCGCCGAACATGAGTCTAACAACCGTGCCGCGATGCATGACAATTTATTTTGTGCTTATTACTGTCAATTAATTTTTTAATAATTAAAGAAAGGAAAGGTAACTAAGTGATAAGACAACATGGTTTACAATATAAATGCTTTGTTTATAATTCCTTGTTTTAGGCGGATAAAATGGAATAAAAATATAATTTTTAACCCAAAAAAGGAGGTTTTCTCCCCTTATTACAGCCACTGTCGACTATTTGGTTTTTCATACATATCTTTCAAAAATATAGCTCAACATAATTAACACCTTTTTTGCTTTCGTTCCGGTTTCGTTATAGATTGAACGTGCATCATCACTACACGATGGAACTCTTCGAAACACCGCAGACCATAAGCTCACTGTCGCGAACAATTGGGTACCGAGTTCGCCAGACTTGTTAGAAGACTAAATATTTTTATTTTGCATTAGTTTTAATTCTTTAAAAGTATTTGAACCTGCCCCACAATATAAGCGTTATTTTGTCTATACATCTTTTTGCCTTTTCACACGTGGCCCCAAGGTAGTGGTATAATGGTCGAGAGCTACTGCCGGCGTTGTTTCCGTCGAGTCGTGATGCACATTTTAACTGTCGAAGCTCCAAGTCTCCCCGTCGATATGGTGTGGGAGTTTGGGCAGTTGGGTTATAAGGTGTCATCCTCGTCACTTGACCGAGGTTCTAAATTACGAAATTTGCCGCCAATAGCTCTCGTGTTGCTTCAAAGTGCGACGTTAATAAACAATCATTGAACAGTCAATTACCTTCTCACATGGAGCTTCTTGCCCTCTCATATTATATTTTTATCTTTCGGTGAAGAGCTTAGTAGCGCCATCTATCATGAAGACTGAATAAGTGTTGTGATTGTTTTTTACGTTACACTGAGAGGCAATACGAGGGCTATTGGTGATGAACCCCGTAATTTTGAGTCTCGATCAAATGACGAGACCGACATAGAGCTGACACTTCCCTCTCCAAACTTCCACACCACTCCAACTGAAGACTTGAGACCTCGACAGATTTACTGTGCATCAGCCTGCTACCCGTCGGGGCTTTAGAGGCATCAGGGTTCGAACGCACGACTCGACGAAAACAACGCCACTCACGAGTCCGCGACCATAACCACTCGGCTGCCACGGCCACGAAGTTTGAAAAATGACATTTTTTTAAAAAAAGTACCAAAAAATTTTGAGTTTCTTTTAAAACCTGTAAAATTTTTAGAACTTCATAACATAATAATTCGAGATAAAAACCAACGTTTTTAAAAACAACGTTTTTATATGGTGACAAAGTTTATTTAAGAAAATTATTGAAATATTAGATAAAACTGATCGCAAATATCTAAATATTGCATTGTTAGACATGTAAGAACGGTCCCCAAATTTTCAGAGCTCTAGTTTGATGGGAATTTGGTTAAATTAATGATAGAAAATTTGATGACACACTGATACACGCAGAGATAGACACACCAAGTGAAATACATAAAAGCGTTAAAACTCACTAAAATTAATTAATTCATCCGGTAAATTAAATGGTTGGAATGCAGTTTAACCCAATCACCCTTGACGACAAGAATTATTTGGTGGTATTTTGCCAAATGTGGCCCAAGTTTGGTGCCAATTTTTGAAATCGCTCCAAGTGATTGGACTAAATTGCATTATTAAAGAAAATATCAGTTAAAACTTGTCGCAAATGTCTAAATATTGCATTGTTAGGCGAGTAAGAACGATTCCCAAAATTTCAGAGCTCTAGCTTGATGGGAAGTTGGTTAAATTAACGATCGAAAATTTGATGACAATTTGATGATCGAAAATTTGATGACCGAAAATTTGATTTCACACACACCAAGTGAAATTCAGAAAAACGTTTTAAAATCATCACAGTTTATATATTCGAATAATAAAAATAAATTCTCGTATAATTTATAAACCACTGAAATCATTGGTAACACAAATTTGTTAACTAATTACTTTAGCCAAAAGCAAAGATTCTAACTGGCATATATGAGGGGATATCGTAATGTTTTAAAATTTACTGAGTCATAAACGAAATATTTGCATTAAATTTATTCTGCTTATTAATTGATCCATTTGATCATAACATTGTATATTACAGCTATTAATGTTTATATGCTTGATTTCAGAAAACCGTAGGTTGAAACAACTAGCAGTTTGTAAAGTTTTAATTAGTACCAAAATAATCGATATAGGAACTGGATTTTTATATATTATTCTTAAGGCTTCTTTAAATAGTCACCATTCTGAGTTATACATTTATTCTAGAGTTTCTTGACCTTTTAAAGACCAACATTGTGAAACTCTGCAGATTAAATTCTACTTGTATCTTCTCCATACTGTGTATTATTTCAATCTACGGCTTCCTGAAACCAAACAAATCAACTTTAATAGCTATAATTTACAATATTATGTACGAAAGGATCAATTACTATGCAGAATAAATTTTATCAAGATATTTCGTTTATTTCTAGCTAATCATGAAAAGTTTACGATACTCTTCGAATAGCAAACGAATCCGACAAAATATTAAATTTCTGCGTATTTTCTGAAAATTTATACTTTCATTATACGCAATCATTATTAACTTCAGATCTACTTATGTAAGCTAGAAATAGTGTGAATGACTTGCATTTCTCCAGGTGATATTTATATCACGTTTATAATCTCACTATTTTTAATGTTAGTTATATTATATATATTTGATGGCAAGAAATAGATTTACTTCACTTATTTAGAAAATACTATTTGAATTTTAAAATGATGTAGAAAATACGTGTTTTGTGGGAGAACTACAGTTTTGAAATTAGTATAAAAAATGAATTTATCGATAGTTCCTTTCGCGATTTTATAAAGAACAACTGGAAATCGATACTACTTATTACAATCACTGCACAACATAAAATCATAAGGTATCTAAAAGTAATACGGCGAGAACAAGATAATAAAACCAGTTGGAAGTTTCAGGGTTAGTTTCAAAATTAACCAGCAGATGACTATACTACTTTGAAAACCCTGACCTACGCTTGTCCATTCTAGTCCAAAAGTGCAGGTACCATAATAGAATTACTTTTAAAATCTCAAAATATAATGCTCAGACAAATTCCCTGGAAGTGCTACAAATTTATTTTAATCTTTAAATAAAGATTTTGTTAAGTTTTAAAAGAGTCATAACTCATTTCACTATATCTTCGATCCACAACTAAACATAACACTGGCGCAGTCAGCCAGGATACAGTGAATTTTGAGATTGTTCGGAATTGAGTGTATTTAGGGAAAATTCTGATTCTGTGGATTTGCGAATCGTAATGGCTTTTTTAGCGAAAGGTTAAAAAAAAAAATTGCAATACGTCGCTAGAGAAATGGGCATCGAGAATGTTTCAGAGATGACAGTAATGGCATTGCGGGATGCTATTTTGAAAACTGAAGTGTATGAGGAAGAGTTAGTCAGAGAATTGCTCAATACGCAAATAAATCAGAAAAGAACTGGAGGAAAGGGAAAAAAAAAAAACTAAAGGAAAAGACGAGATGAAAAGAATAGACAAGATGCTGAAAGGAAACGCGAGCAAGAAACGGAATTTGAAATCCAGAAAATGCGTTTAAAAAACGAAAGAATTAGAAACAGCTAAACGACTAATTCAGACCTCGTTGTTAGATTGAAAGTAGAGCTGCAAAACTTCCTCCCAAAATTCGATCCGAATAACAACGATATTAGCTTATATCTAGTGTTATTTGAGAGACAAGCTAAAAAAATTTAAATCAAAAAGGAAAATTGGACTTCTCATTTGATCGGACTATTGCCATACGATTTTGCACACATCATTACACTTGAAATCGAAAAAATCACGAACATTACGATAAGATGAAAGAAATTCTTCTGAAACGATATAAGTTAACACCAGAGAAATTAAGACAATTGTTTGTGAAGCATCAGAAAAAACAAGATATCACTTGGGGTCACAAACTATTTTCACGAATGTAGATTCGAGGCTTACGAATCAATACTTTTGAAGATTTGGGCGACTTGATAATAACTTGATCTTAACTTTTAATGCACTTTAATTTGAATTATCGACTGATCTAAATTTTTACTCCTTTGTAAGTTTAGATCCGATGTTCAACTCACCAATAAATTTTTTTCATCGAGATAAGGGATAAAAGCCCGAAAGAGTTAAGAAACTTGAGAAAATATTATCCGCTGCAGATGAAACACCAGTAGTGCACCGAGCATGATTTATCAATTGCTCTTTTCTGGGGACGAGATTATCATGACTCTGGCTTTCCAGAACGGGTACTTTCCTTTGGTACTTTGATCAGGTAAATTTACCTTTTATTTATTTTTTTATTTTGAGGAGAAAGGGGTAGTTAAGAAATTGGATAAATGAAATGCTCTTTTAATTCTGTTAGATTTTTTAGTAATCTTTAATGATATGAGATGAATTTTCTCAAATTATTTATGGTTTATGAATGAATCACAGTGTTCTTTGAAATCTTTAATTGCAAGGAATACTGCCACTGGCTGCTGTATTATCTATATAAGATTTATTTTTGTTTCATATGTTTGTTATATTTAATACTGTGCTTATTCTATACTTTTCCGACATATTTTTTTCATTTTTTTATCGCCTATTCAACTTGCCATCAAGCAGACACAGAATTAGGGAAAACTGGAGTCAAAAAAATTAAAATTTACCTCCTTTACTAATTAAACATTCCACTTATTCCTAATAGAAATAAAGTTGTGTACATAAAAATAATAAAATTGGGTCTTTTCCCATTCTCCTGCTAGCTTAAATAAAATAAAACTTGATGGGAACGAAAAAAATAGGAAAGTAGCTTTATTGTCTCCACTGGCCATATTACCTGCAAAGAAAAGGTGTTTGCAAAATTTTAATAAAGTGAAAACCTGAAGAAAAACTAAAAGGCTTTTAAAAATTTAAAGAGAAATGATAGCACAGCCATATGTTTTTTTTTTTTTTTTAATTTTATCGTACAGCCATCACCATTTCAGTTTAAAATAAGAGTGACCGTATTATTCTCAGGTACCTTTCTCCTCTTTCATAGCATCTCAATGAGCGGACTTTTCCATAAAGGAGGTGGAAGCGATTAGAAGAGAGAGGGAGAGGAAATAGAGACTTCTTTTGAACTTTACACAGTGAAGATTGTAACATACTCTTTACAAACTCCGAAGCACACAAAGGTACACACAGAATCTATTTACTTGGAACAACCTCCCTTTTTGGGGGGAAGGGGGGGTAAGATGTTTACTGGGGAGAATTTTGCTTTGTCGTCCCTTTTTCACAATAGTGATAGAGCTTCCCTAATCGCTACAAATGACCACGGATTAAGTTGTAAGAAGTGCAATGTATGAAAGCTCTTCAAACATTTGCTTTATAGTCGTGAAACTGCTTTTAATCCATAGAAATGATACAAATGAGCAGTTTGAATGACTTAAGCAGCTGAAGAATACGTTTCCCTAGCATTCAAAATACTTAAAAAAAGAGCAATCAGAGAAAAACATTTCCCCCTAAATCTTCTTTGATTGCTTCAGTGCAAATAACAACAGAAGCTATATTTTTACGAAAGAAAAAGTATTTCTGATTTTTATTTTTTTGATATTGATGCGTTTGCCGTTATATTTTGAAAATGTTAAAAAAAATAATTACATATCGTTATTTGATGGAGATATTTCTCGACATCTTCAATTGAATCGAATTAAGAAGTTTCTGCATAAACTGAACCTCTGACGCTCAAAGAGAAATGTTTTTCAACAAGTTTGCTCCCTTTTGTTCAAAATCCAAATCTTGGGAGTTGAATGCTTCTCAGTTGTTGATAACTTGTAGCGCCATATTGAAATGAGTGTCTCGATTCCGAATACCGCAAGCTACGAGTTAAGAAATGTAATCTGGTTTCTTCTCTCGAAGGGAAATGCTCAGGTCCAGATTTTTAACGAAATAAAAACTGTTTAAGGGAACTGTACTAATGTGTTCAAGGGGTGTCGTGAGTTACAGTCGCTAAAAAAAAAACAGTTGCTTCGACCTCTGTCTTTTGGAACCGTAAAATGATTCTCCTCATTGAATTTTTGCCCCGAGGGAAGTAATTAATACTGAGCAGTACTGGGAACCCGTAAAAAAGTTACGGAGGGTGATACAGAACAAAAAAAACGAGAATGAAAACAAATAAAGCATGTTTGTTGCATGACAACGCACGTCCCCACACAGCCAATACCACAAAGCAACTCTTGGTCTCATTCTGTTGGGACATCATCACCCACTCCACTCACAGCCCTGATCTGGTACCTTCGGAATTTCCTTTTTTCATCTCTCCAATGTCATTTGTGGGTGGAAAAAGCTTTTTGATCTTTGTTGAGGTCCAGAGTGCCATCAAATAATGGGCAAAATAGGCGGAGGGAAATTTTATGACAATTGTATAAAGAAAGTTCCTCTCTCTGCTAATAGAGTGCTTTGTGAAGGAAGGCGACTAAATCAAACAATAATTATTGATGTATGTATATGAATTTGTACACTTTTTCAAAAATATATTACCTTTTCGATGTTGAAGAAACTGAGCACTCTTTCATTCTGGATAGAATTGTGAAGTAGTCCAAGTTTGCTTAATGTCTTTTTTTGTGGTTGAAATGAAAAGTTTAGTAGCTTATGCAATTGTAATGAGGGATATTAACGAAAGATATAAATAATAATATATATTTCTTTTTTTCTTAAGTAAATCCTCCCTTAATTATTTCTTAATATAAATTCAGTCATTCATAAATTATTTACTGGATTTCCTCCCTTAACTATCTTGTTCAAATGATATTAATCACGACAAATTATTTTGAGATAAAAACACAGTACATAATAATAGATACATTAATATCAATAGTAATTTACAATTATAACAATCTTTTCATCATCTTGCAATCATAATGGACTACGATAACTTTAATTTAGTATTGGTCAAAGATTTTTTTTTAATATTTTAATTCTATCATATGCATATTCATTTCATCATATCTGAAAGAAACTTAGAATCATATTAGGACAAAATATACAAATCTCTTTAAAAACTTGACTATCTTTTTTTAATTATTCGTTCTTTGTATGCGAACAAGACTGGAAAAAATTGTCATTACTATCTTATAAACATTTGAAAAATAATCTTTTGCTAGATTATTAGCATTTCGTCCTTTGTCAAATTGTAAAATTGGACTCAATTTTAATTAACTAATACCTTTCTAATTGTAATTGTATACTTTTGGGTTTTGCTCATTATCTATGGAAATAAGTGAAATATTACGTAAATGCCGGAAATTAATTTTAAAAAAATATACATTTGTTACTAAAGCTCAACCGTTGAAGTCATTGTATTATTAAAGCTACAGTCAATCAATGTTACTTTAAATTAGACGTACATATAAAAAAAAGTTATAATGAAGACGTGATAAATATGATCCAAGTTTGTGACAGTTCCAAAACTTTAACCTTCCAAGCAAAACATATTATCAATTACTTTAGAATAAAGCAACAACTAATTCCAAAACATTTCATTTCGATTATACATAAAAAAAAACCCTTCAGATAAAAAAAATAAAGTGAAGACAAAAACCAGGAAGAGACTGAAAACAACAAACGACAGGAAGCGAACAAAAAAAAATCGAACGCGCTCCAGTTTAACGTCATTGGTCATTCATTGTCCTTTCATTAGCATTGAAGACCGACTGTTGCCCTGGGGGAGGGGCACGAGGGGGCTGTGAAAGAGGGGAATAAACGCCCCCAGACCTTGAACTTCGTTCGAACTAGGTAAGTTCATTCAGAACAAAGAAGGCCGACGGCAGCTGTGAAAGATGAACACTTACTCCTGGCGATCGAAAGCTCTTTTGAGACGGGTTTTGAGAGTGAAAAATAACAAGAAGTGAAAATACTTTGTTTTTACATAACTGACTGTTTATGTTCAGTATTTAATATATGATACTTTTTTCCCGAATCATACTTTGATAACAATGTATTGTTCTTTAGAATATTCCATTGAAAATGAAAACTTTTGCATTTTTAATGTCCCAACAGAATTTCTATTTCTTCATGAAGTACACCTAAGAATTACCGTAAAAAAAATTAATCGTTGTTTCAGTAGATGAATCATTCGAAGAATTTTACATCTATGCTATTGCAGTTGTCCTTGAAACTTGTTTTCTCAATATGCACGTATTAATCTTGACCTAAATCTTTAATGTTTTATGCTATTCAATTTTTTAAAAAAATTAGTACAATATTTTCAATCTTTATTGTCTCTATAACCGTAACAGTAATTGTGGCTATGCTCCATTCGAAAAAGTCATTTGATTGGTTTGGTTTTATTAACGTCGCACTAGAAGCAACACAAGGGGTATTGGCGACGGACCTCGTAATTTTGAACGTCGGCCAAGTGACGAGGACGACATCTAAGCTGGCATCCCCTCTCCTAGCTTCCCCGCCATGCTTTGGGCCCCAGCAGATTTAACGTTCATCAGCCCCGGCTTCACAGCGGGTCTTTTGTGACATCAAGGCTCGAACTCACGACTCAACGAAAACCACCGGCCTCGCTACCATGACCGCTAGGCTACTTCGGTCACAAAAAGTAATTTGAAGAACAAATTCTACTTTTGATAAACTGCAGGAGAATGAGTCCTAATCAGATACATAGCGATAATAAAACACAGAGAAATACTTTAATTAAACTCTTAGAAGCTCAAGAAATTTCAGAAAACCGGTAAAAAAAATGTCTATTTTTTTAAATGCCGAAATTGTAAGAAAATTGCATTTATGGACAAAATATGCTTAAAAATCATTTACTGACCTAAAATTAAGTATCCATATAGAACTGTAAAAATTATCATTGTTCCTTTAATATTGATTTTTTTTTGACACCGACTGGTATGAATAGTAAATCTATATTCCATAATTATAAAAATTCTTGATCTCGTTTGCTGTAGCGAGTTTAAATCAGTCCAACTAGGAGGATAATGGCAAATGACGTTTTATTCACAAATATTCAAGCCAAGACGAACAAAGGCAGCAAAACTTGTAGTCAAATTAGCAGCAGAATCAGAAAACGCAACTCTTAAACAGTTTAGAGAAACAACATGATTAAAGACAGGATTTGCACAGAACAACAACACAGACACAAAGCAGCATTTGTAATAACAGTCGCACATTTGTGTGTTAGTAACGTTCAGCTCTCTAGTTCACTCTACGGACAAATCTCCATAGAAATAAATACTTCGTACAGACTCCGACAGCTTCTGACAGGTACAGGCCACTTCCTCAGCAGAATCACTCGGCCACGCTACCAAAATTCCTCGGTAGATCCCCTCAGTCAATGCCGGCATTGGCTGAGGAATCGATATGGATATATTTGTTGGCAATAATCGATATGAAAATCCATATCGATTCGTTTCGGTTTCGATCGTCTTCTTCGGCTCCTACCAGGAGTGACGTCATAGGGAAAATTCAGAAACAAGTCCGTAACTTTCCTCCCAATCGAGGTTTCCACAAGATTACAGCACTTTCTGAAATTTTCTATTGGTCGCCGTAGTCGCCAAATTTCTCGACAAGTCGCTAAATGATCGTCAAATTCGTCGTCAAGGTGAAGGGGTTATTGCTTCCTTGGCTAACTTTCGCAATCTTTCTATATATATATATATATATATATATATATATATATATATATATATATCTTTTTCTATCAGAGAAATGTTGCAGGGAAGTGACATATCGGGTTCGTAACAATATGCATTACACACCTTAAAATTTCTAAGTACACGTTAATATTTCAACAGGGTGTGAAGAACAAAGCATTGTAGAATCACCCATGTTCGGTTCACATAAAAATTTAAGAATGTGCTCAGTATAAAGTAAAATTTGAAAGCTTAATTATAAATTTTTATAATATAAGCCTATAAAAGTACAATAAATTTCTTACCTAAGCGAAAGTTTCATGAACTGTAATATACAATGCCCAAACGTAAGCGCATACAAGAGAAAATGTTTATTTTACTGATCAATAATGACATCTATGAATCAAAAAGTAAACTAGAATAAATTATATTTTGATAATCAGAAACGTGAACTTCGAAAATGTGATGCCCGCACCACATGTGGGAAAATCAGGTAGGGCACAAAGAGCGTATTCCGTTTGAGGAACTGGCAAAACTTCTAAGAGCTTAAAAAACATGGAATATGTCAGGACTATGAAAATTAAATCAATTTGCGAATGTTGTTAATTTAAGAAGTTCTATTATTTACTTCAATAGAGAATAAAGAAGTTTCAATATTTAAAATATTTATAACGTTTTCTACTCTCTATTTAGTCCAACAGAAAACTAAGAAATTTTAATACTGTAAATATTTTTTATGCTTTCTAAGAAACTAAATAATTTTCTTTTTCAAAAATCACAAGATAAATTAATGTCTGCTCCAAATGGAATTTTAATCTTGTATTTATTAAAATGAATATGATATTTTACGGATTTTCTCTACTTCATTCTGCTTTATAAAATGTTTTTGTGGAATATTTGATTTTATGGAATGGGAATTGAAAAATGAAAGAGCTTTTTATGTTATAAAATCCCACCCAATACCCCTCCTTTTTAAGAGTAAAATAGGGACTCTTCCCTATTTTTTGAACATATCCGACTCCTTTTGTTTTTTTTTTATTGCATATTATATTTAATTTCTTCATTGGTTACTTTTATTACTTTTAATTTTACTCGATACTTATACACCTATCGAGTACATTTTCGTTAAAAATACAAAGATTTTCTTCAGTAAGCTTCATTTCGTAATTTATTTTCGTAAAAAATTTTCAGCATTAGGTTTGTTTCGAATATCAATTTCAAGCCTCTGTTAAATTTCGAAAAATAGATATATAAAATAATAAATAAAACTAACATTTTTTTAAAAATCCAACTTTAATTTGCATAGTATATTTTCAAAGCATAAATTTGCTTTTTAAAATAAATCCTCTCATAAATTTAAGGATTTATCCAATTGTAGAAGCGGGGAAAGTACTATAGGAAATGTATCAAATTTGATATTTGATGTACTGAATCAACACGTTGTAAACAGTTCCGAAAATATGGGAGAAAAACGCATAAAAACAAATAATGACAATAAACTAGAATATTGCGAGTAGGAAATACAGTTTATGACAAGACACGCACACGAGAAAAATTTAAATACTCTACTCCATAATCCAATATTATATTAAACCTTAAATACTTATTCCTGTTACGATTATTAAAGAATGCTTTATTGTAAATAGACTAGGTAAAATTACAATGCTTATCTAATCAGTAATCGATGAAGCTATTTATACATAAAAAGGAACATATTATTTAAACTATGCTAGCAAAACTTATAACTGTTTCATTCTTAAATTTCCAGGAATAAAAAGTCAAACAAAAGACTAAGATTTTCTAACACTTATTAAGACTACAGGTGAAGGAAAGAATATATATATATGCAAACAAAATAAAGAAAAAAATCTGTGTAAGATTACTTTATTTTCTGGCACTTAATGTTACAATTCTTAAACTTTAAACAAGATTTGCTTTCTATTTCCTAAAAAAAGAGCTTAAGATATTTTTTTAAAAAAATAATTTATGAAGTGAAGTGAAGTTAATGCAAACAAGCGCTTTGTCAGTTTTAACCGTTCCAAAACGACTTCAAGGTGCAATGTAAAAATTACGTTCCACACTTCCGTTATTTTCCAAATACGTGATGAAATGTCCGATTAATTTTTTTTTATGAGATTCGGAAAAAAATAATAAAATAAGCGAAAGGGATGAATAAAGAGCACACTTGTTCTTCCCGAAGTAACTTCTTTTTTAGTCGTGATAACAGATGTGCCGGAAACAGAGATATGATAAGGACAGTTACTTCGAATGTGACAGATTTGGCTTTCATCTCATGAATACAGTTGAAGTTACGTTTATTCATCATTTCTTTATGAGGAAAAGAACTGCCAAATTAAATATTAACGAAAAAGTTGTTTTTGAAAGAAAAAATTGTTTTTAAAAAGTAAATTATTTTATACTATATATTATTAATTCATGAATTTTTAAGATCAACCTCCTGTAAAAAAATTTTTTACATGTATTTTCTTTGAGTAATACGTGTAATTCAACTGAATTTTCAGGCATGCTTATAGATTTGCGCCTACACGAAAACTTCTCAAAATTTTGTTTGACATTCGCGAAAGAATTAAAATTTGTTTCGATTCTAATATGGTATTTTTCTCAATAAAATATAGCATATTCTTTTGTGACCTTATATAATAACAAAGGAAAAAAAAAACCGATTGTTGTATTTAAAATTACAATAGCACTTGAAATAAAATGGAAATAATAGCTGCTTCAAACTGTACCAAATATATTTATACTTTTCAATTGTGTTGATGAAATTGTTTTAAGAAAATAGCTGTTCTTTTTGATTCCTTAGCTTAGCTTTACACCTTTAGATTTTTAATTAAAGGTAAAACCTGCTCAACAATAAATAATATTCTGTCTTAGTTTGATTTGATGCAGGAATCTCAACAGCGACTTTAAGCATTCCAAAAAATTTTTAATACATTAGATATTTGAGATACCAATAAAACTTCTCTTTCAGTTTTCAAATTAAGTGCATTTTATTTTAGAAACTGCTATTGAAACAGACGACATTTATGCATCAGTCACATAAAATACGGAGGAGGCTTTAAAATAATTATTTCTTTAAAGAGTTGGACAACATTGGATTCAAATAATAATAATAATAATTATATATATATATATATATATAACACATCGATCAATAACTCCCGAGTCTAACATTGAAAACAACATTTTTTTTGCATTGGAAAGAAAATTATAATTGAAAAAACGAATATTTGTTGTATGTGTATAGATCTTCTATTATAGTTTTAAAGGAACCGAGAAAAACGAATAATTATAAAGTTCCAAAACGTGAAAAATTTCTTGTATTATTTTACAATTTTATATTCAATCTTTTGTTAAAAGTTTACATTGCATGAGCAAACTTTTTTTCTCCTCGTTGAACAAAGACATTTCCTTTACTTTAATAAATCTAATTTACTTATTCTAGTAATACGTAGAAATGTGTCATTAAAAAAACTTGTCTTAATAGCGGTCTTAAATCGTTTGAAATAAAAAATAAAAGTATTCCGAGAATAAAAATCACAACTTCCCTAAGAGACTTTGATCATTTTTTGTGAAACAGGTTTTAGATTCTAATCAAAATTTAGATTTCACACAAAATTTATTTTTAATGAAAAATAACAGATTTGTTCTTTTAAAAAAAGTACTTCAAAGAATGCGATTTGAAAATATAATTAACGTAAAAAAATATGTCATTTAGTGTTAAATTTTAAAAGTACCAAGTTTTTTCCATTAAATTAGAAATAGATTCGAGAATTCTAATAGTAGATGTTCTATAATCGTATTAATTCTAAAATCATTTTCCTTTCTTTTGTTAAATTTACATTTTTTCAGATGAAAAATATCACGTAAAAAATATTATCTTGAATTTACACAGAAATTAATTAATTAGATATTAATTATTAAAAGATCTTTAAAAAAAAGCTTTAATGAACGTTTCTATCGAGGTTATTTCTGACATTTCTGATTTTTTCAATGTAGCGATCGTTAAAAATTAAAAAAACATATAAATCTTATTTTATTTATTTTAGGGAATGAGATTATATATGAATCGAAGTTGTTGCAAAATAACAATTCTTCTTTGAGCCCTTACGCAATTGTAAAAAAGCTATGATTTTAAAAATATAATGCATTTGTCTCAAAATCTAACTATTTCCCATATTCTAACTCTGAGTTAAGGTTGCATTCTACAATATGCATAAGATCAAAAAGAGAGAGTCATGAAATTTTAAACATTTTCTTTGGTTAATTCAATAACCAAAACGTGTGACACAATAATATACGGTATTTTTTTTTTATTATTAGATTGTACTGCTTTCTAGCAGCAATTTATTCTGTATTCCGGCGTTTTTTACACAGGCTGACAAGTAGCAGAAAATTAGTTTGGCTTTCTACTTCAATTGAATAATGTAAAATCATCAATACAAAACATTAAGGCTTTTTTTTTTTGTAGTTAATTTCGTGTGTTTGGATAATTTATTCGGTGTGTACTGTATTAAATTTTATACTAATAACACATAGCTTTTGCTGCTTAAATGTTATTATTAATAAATTTCCAAGCTAATCCAGCGGCTTCTTCTGACTGATATTTGGTTTGATTGGTTGATAAAGCACTATACCTCGTAAGTAAGAAATTTTTTACATTTGCAAATTTATAAAGAAATTTAAAAACTCATTTTCCATTACAATTTTAAAAAAATGGCAAAAAATTAAATGATTCAAGATGAAAGAGTACGCCATTAAAATTGCAATCGCTATGAACAACAATGTAGTCAGAATATGATATTGAATCCAAGCATTTTTCGAGCATTCTTTAGTTATCATAGCTTTTCCCTGAGTTTTATTTTCAAAACACTAAACAAAAAAAACAAAAAAAAAAAAAAAAAAAGCAATTTCCAGATCTCTAATGGAATATTGCCAAATCGATCTGCTATTTTCTTAACAATTATGCAGTAGATTTAGACAAATTAGACTGATAAATGAAGCATTTTACCAAAAAAAGATCTCCTCGTAAAAAAGAATTATTGCATCTACGAATCCTGCACGTTAGAAAAGTTGATGTATATTTTCAGTGTTATCTTCTATCGAAAGATGCCCAGCAGGAATCTTTCTTCACGTTTTGTTTATCAATACACCTAATTCAGGCAGATATAATGATGGCTGCTCTTGTCACCGTTCACACTGATGGAAGCCAGAATGTTTACTATTACCGCTTTGAAAAGTTTCAGTTATTTATTTTAAATATTTTACAGAAAAGGATCAATTTATCACTGTAAGGTGATAAATAGGCGAAAGTATACATGGTTATCTTATCAATATTTCTTTTGCTCCTATAATTTTAAAGGCTCTCTTGGGATTGGCGAAAGGGTCGTATGTATCAGAGATTTCATTAAGTAATTTGCATTAGTACGTAACTTTCTCATTGATGATAGCTCTAACTTCAAAAATGTTTTTCTAGCATGGTACGCTTATCTGAGGAATTTAGTTAGTGACAAAGCTTTCATGACACTGAGAATCATCATTACCATTATCACAAAATGCAAAACAAATGTGAACTCTATACAAATAGTATTCGCTGTTGTTCTCGGTATACGGCATTGTCATGTAGGTGTTTCACACAACGATCGTCTTCTTGCTTTTTTTTTTTTACAGAAAAAATGGGGAAGAAGCTTTGTATCAGGAGATACTTTGTTTATTTATTTTTTTTGCTTGTTTTCGTTTGCGCAATTTTGAAGCCTATTCATATCTCCTTACAATAAGATGCGCAGTGGAACTGTACATTTCGAAACATTTTGGTAGAACCATATAGGGAAGGAATCTTATAGGAATGGAAGCTTTACTTGTTATTAACCATGGAGATCTAGTCGTTGTTTAATTTTATGTGGGCTGCATTTAAATCTTTTCAAAAATAATATTATTAAAAAGAAATTGAATATGTTTAAAATAATGGTTCATAACCAGAGTTTTTCCGAAAATCAAATAGTGAAAATGAAAGCTACTCGGTTTATACTGGCTGAAAATCAATTATTATCAGAAAGAATTAACTAAAAATACATCAAGTTGATGCAAAAAAAAAAAAAAAAAAAGTTTATAAAAAAATAATGGAACAGTTTCTCTAAAATACAACTGAATGTTTTTATGTCATTTATTTCGTGCAAAGTTAACATAATTTGTTATTTTTCTTCAAGTATATTAGTGTTAATTAAAAAAGTTTTAAGACCTGTATTAAAGCAATACTACCATGCTTTTATTAAGAAGTCATTGTATTCATGTATATTCAACAATGAATTATTACTAATATTCAGTGGATTTATCTATATAATTCTAATGTTTTGTGAATGCATTCTTTTTAAGTAATTAATCATTTCAATATATATATATATATATATATATATATATATATGAGTATATATATATATATATATATATA
>BMAW01115499.1:902958-913680 GCA_019974015.1 Nephila pilipes | reverse complement strand
ATATATATATATATATATATATATATATATATATATAATTTACACACTAAAAGTTTTATGTTGAAATCAAAACATATATTTTATTCAAGTTTTGAATTTTTTGTGGAATGCTAATGATAAATTTAATTTCGAATATTTCAATAATGCCGAAGTTTCAGTAGTCTTATAATAACACATCGATCAATAACTCCCGAGTCTAACATTTAAAACAACATTTTTTTTTGCAAATTTTTTTTTTATTCATCAACATAACACCTTTTGTTAATCACCTTTTAGGGTGATACAATCGTTCCAACGCTTTTCCAAATCTTTTTTTTGTTTTGTTTTGTTTTTTTTTTGTTCGCGGCACCCACTTGGAAAAAACCTTTTTCACTTCACTTCAAAAAACCTTTTCCTGGTCCGATCGACTTAAAATTTTGACACGTTTCAAGCAAAGGTTCGTACTCTAGAAAGACCTGGTTACTGCTTTACTACGAGTGCCATCTCTGGGTTAGTCTCGGGAGTTATTGATCGATGTGTTATATATATTGAAATGATTAATTACTTAAAAAATGCATTCACAAAACATTAGAATTATATAGATAAATCCACTGAATATTAGTAATATTCATTGTTAGATATACATGAATACAATGACTTCTTAATAAAAGCATGTGTGTGCTTTAGCCACAGGTCTTAAAACTTTTAATTAACACTAATATACTTGAAAGAAAAATAACAAATTATGTTAACTTTGCACGAAATAAATGACATAAAAACATTCAGTTGTATTTTAGAAACTGTTCCATTATTTTTTTTTATAAGAGTAAATTTTTTTTTTTTTTTTTGCATCAACCGATGTATTTTAGTTAATTCTTTCTGATAATAATTGAATTTTCAGCCAGTATAAACCGAGTAGCTTTCATTTTCTATTTGATTTTCGGAAAAACTCTAGTTATGAACCATTATTTTAAACATATTCAATTTCTTTTTAATATTTTTGAAAAAAGATTTGTGCAGCCCACATAAAATTAAACAACGACTGATCTCCATGGTTAATAACAAGTAAAAACTTCCATTCCTATAAGATTCCTTCCTTCCCTATATGTGAGTTCTACCAAAATGTTTCGAAATGTACAGTTCCACTGCGCATCTTATTCCCAGCAGAATATGAATGACTTCAAAGAGTATACAAACAGCTGTAAAGAGAAATAAAATAAACAAGAGTATCTCTATTCTAAAGCTTCTTCCCCATTTTTTTCTGTAAAAAAAAAAGCAAGAGAAGACGATCGTTGTGTGAAACACCTACATGACAATGCCGTATACCGAGAACAACGAATACTGTTGTATAGGTTCATTTGTTTTAAGAACATGATAATGGTAATAGTGATTCTCAGTGTCGTAGAAAGCTTTTGTCACCCTGTAAATTCTCGAATAAGCGTACCATGCTAGAGAAAAACTTTATTTTTGAAGTTAGAGCTATCATCATTTGTAGAAAGTTACGTACTAATGCACAAATTACTTAATGAAATCTCGATACATACGACCTTTCGCCAATCCCAAGAGAGCCTTTAAAATTATAGGAAGCAAAGAAATATTGATAAGATAACCATGTGTCACTTTCGCCTATTTATCACCTTACAGTGATAAATTGATCTCCTTCTGTAAAATATTTAAAATAAATAACTGAAACTTTCCAACCCAGTATGGGGTAAACATTCTGGCTTCCATCAGTGTGAACAGTGACAAACAGCCATCGTATATCTGCCTGAATGGAATTCATATTGATAAACAAAACGTGAAGAAGATTCCTGCTGAGGCATCTTTTCGATAGAAGATAACACTGAAAATATAAATAAACTTTTCTAACTGATACAGGATTCGTAGATGCAATAATTCTTTTTACGAGGAGATCTTTTTGGTAAAATGCTTCATTTATCAGTCTAATTTGTCTAAATCTGTTGCATAATTGTTAAGAAAAATAGCAGATCCGGTTGGCATAAATATTCAGTAGAGATCTGGAAATTGCTTTTTTTTGTTTTTGTTTTTTTTGTTTAGTGTTTGAAGAGAGAGCTCAAAACTCGGAAAACTATGATAGCTTCGGGAATGCTCGAAAATGCTTGGGATTCAATATCATATTCTGACTACATTGTTGTTCATATAGAATTGCAATTTTAATGGCGTACTCTTTTCTGTCTGAATCGATTTAATTTTTGCCATTTTTTAAATTGTAATGGAAAATGAGTTTTTTTTAAATTTCTTTATAAATTTTAAATGTAAAAAATTTCTTACTTACGGAGTATAGTGCTTTATCAGCAATCCGACAAATATCAGTCCGAAGAGCCGCTGGATTAACGGAAATTTATTAATAATAACGCATTTAAACAGCAAAAGCTATGTGTTATTGTGTATAAAATTTAATACAGTACACGCAAATAAATTGTCAAACACACGAAATTAACTACAAAAAAAAAAGCCTTAATGTTTTGTATTGATGATTTACATTATTCAATTGAAGTAGAAGGCAAAAACTAATTTTCTGCTACTTGTCAGCCTGTGTAAAAACGCCGGAATACAGAATAAGTACTGTATTTTTAAGCAGTACGATCTAATAATAAAAAAATGCCGTATATTATTGTCACACGTTTGGTTATTGTTCTTCCTGAAAATGTTTAAGAGTTCATGACTCTCTCTTTTAGTCTTATGCATATTAGTAGAATGCAACCTTAACTCAGAGTTAGAATATATGGGAAATAGGTGGAATTTTGAGGAATAAATGCATTATATTTTTAAAATCATAACTTTTTACAATTGCGTAAAGGGCTCTGAAAATTGTTATTTGCAACAACTTCGATTCATGTATAATCTCATTCCCTAAAAATAACAAATACGTCACTAAGATTTATATGTTTTTTAATTTTTAACGATCGCTACATTGAAAAATCAGAAATGTCGAAATAACCTCATTAAGAAACGTTCATTAAAAGCTTTTTTTTAAAGATCTTTTTAATAAATTAATATCTAATTAATTAATTTCATATTAATAAATTCAAGATAATATTTTTTACGTATTCTTTTTTTTCATCTGAAAAAATGTGAATTTAACAAAAGGAAAATGATTTTAAATTAATACGATTATAGAACATCTACTATTAGAATTCTCTGATCTATTTCAATTTAATGGAAAAAACTGAATTCTTTTTAAAATTTAACACTAAATGACATATTTTTTTACGTTAATTATATTTCAAAATCGCATTCTTTGAGAAGTACTTTTTAAAAAGAACAAAATCTGTTATTTTCATTAAAATATTTTTGTGAAATCTAAATTTTGATTAGGAGTCTAAAACCTGTTTCACAAAAAATGATCAAAGTCTCTTAGGAAGTTGTGATTTTTATTCTCGGAATACTTTTATTTTTATTTTCAAACGATTTAAGACCGCTATTAAGACAAGTTTTTAATGACACATTTCTGCGTATTACTAGAATAAGTAAATTAGATTTATTAAGTAAAGGAAATGTCTTTGTTCAACGAAAGGAGAAAAAAAAGTTTGCTCATGCAATATGAAAAACTTAACAAAGATTGAATATAAAAATTGCTTAAAAATATGCAAGAAATTTTCACGTTTTGGAACTTTATAATTTATTCGTTTTTTCTCGGTTCCCTTTAAAACTATAATAGAAAGTCTATACATACAACAAATATTCGTTTTCAATTATAATTTTTCTTTCCAATCGAACTTGTTTCATGTATGTATTTTCACACACATACACTAATACTTACTTTAATGCCCTCAAGCATTGAATAATATAATAACATAATAAGTGCGTCTAAAAGAAAAACATGAATGAATTGTTAATTTTTAATCATATTGTAAAATTATATAAAATCTTCAAAGTTATAAAAACATGTTACAGATTACATAATTGAAGTTTGAGACTTAAAATAATATTTTGTTAGTAATCTAAATAAATAATGATTATTCATCACACATTCAGAGGAAGAAATCAATTTTTGTACTGTCACGAATGATTTAATGCTGCAAAATTACAATTTCTTTTTTTTTTTTTTTTTTTTTTGTAATTAAGAATTTATTGCGTAAAAAAAAAAAATCTATCAATATAGTTCTATGAGTGCATGATATAAATACATTTGAATACGAATGAATATGATACAAATGAAAAAATTTAATCGGGTCATACATCATTTAACATTTTCTCCAAGGGATAAATATTTAAAAAAAAATTAAAAATGCTTAACTGAAATAAGTATAAACAGAGGTTATGCAAACTTTCTATTATTAAACTGCTAATTTGGTAATCTCATACTGATTTTATTTGAATCACATCTGTCACTAATTTGTAGCTCCATAACAAATTTTTTTGATTCAGGTTTAACAAAAATGCGTGAGAAATACAAAATATCATTTAACATATTTATCAAGAAGTATATATGGTTTAATAATTATCTGATCTAATGCTAGGGGGAATTAGTTCAGGTACTGAAGTTTTATCTTTGATTAAACAATTGTAGTGCTAGACGCAATTTTTGGGCTATTTCAACTTTACAAATCTATTATGAATTGCCTATTTTTTTTTTTTAATCTGTTCTATAAAATCACGATTATGGGGAAGAGGAAGAAATAGCGCTATAAAAATGGGTTGCTAAAAAAAGAGTTCTGAATGGGAAAGTATTTGTATGATTGTGCTTTTTTTCGTAAGAAATGCATTAACAGAAGAATTTACGTTATAAATATTTGAAGAGGAAATAGAGACAAACAATTATTAAAGTAGAAAACAATTTTTTTTAAAAAAAAATTCCATTTACCTTTCGCTGATACGGATGATATCCAAATCACCAATATCACTGACACCACACTGCGAACAGGGGATGGCAACACCCCCATTCTTTCTCCACCCACTGCAACACTCGAAAACCGAACAACACGCAATCCGCAATGAACACAAATCCTTATATCCAACTGAGTGTAAACACGAGTACAAAAAGCCCTCTGTCCGTCCAAATCCAGACGCAGACAGCAGGACTGATTCTCTCCCAAAATCGTCTGCGGGAAGACCCCCTAGACACTGCGCCGCATATTGGTGGGTTGGTGGAATTAAAGGGTCGGAAGGGGGTGTTGGCTAGATGAGAACACTCCCAATCTTTCCAACTCCCTTCCCTTCACTTTTTAGTTCGAATTTATGTTTTTGTGTTGATTTTGAGGTATTCAGTCGGCCAGTAGACCAGTTTTGGGGTTCTTCATTTATTCTTTCTTTCTTTCTTTTCTTTTTTTTTTTTTGTAGTCACAGGTGCTTAAAAAAATTTTTTTTTAAAAGAAAATTACTGTTCGGGTTAAGTGTTGTTTTAGTTCTGTGATCGATGAGGAGCGTTATGAAAAGTTTTTTTTTTTTTTTTTTTTTTTGAGGAAAAATGGTGCAAGTAGAGAGATGTTTTAAAAAACAGAATGTTTATAAACAATTGTAGAAAGTGATTCAGAAAATTCTTTGAAAATAAATCTTTATTTCTGTTATTTTTGTGTTTTATTGTGAAAAAAAAGTAATTTTCATTTTTTTTTTCTTTTTCAGTTTACTTATTTTTTGAAATGATTATGAAGTTGACATCAATCTCTTGTATAAATAAATAAGTTCTAACATTGTAATATATAACAGTAGCAATAAAATATTAGAAACTATACATTATTTAGGATTGAAATTGAATTCGCTGATTTGAATGATTATCTTTATATATAGATTTTGAATTTGCATAATTATCTTTATACACACACACACAGAGAGAGAGAGAAAATTACAACTTTACCAGTTTCAGTAGTTGCACAACTGACTACTTACAGAGGACTCCGGATTTTGAACAACAATCAGGTGCTGAAACTACACCTGTGTGTGAGATGATGTGTCCTGTGTTAAAATTCCCCATCGTACCATCATTTCATAGTTGAGAATTCCAGATTTAAAATGATTATGTGTTTCGATTGAAATTGCAGATGTAAAGCGATAAAGTACCTCAGTTTAGATTTTCAGATCTTAAGTGATGATGTGTGTCATAGTTGAGAATTCTAAACCTAATGATATTTCTGTTGAGAATTCCAGATGTAAAGTTAAAAAGTAATTCCAGAACAAAAGCTATGATATGATGTTTTATAATTTAGAAATCCAAATTTAAAATGATAATACATTGCAGTTGAGAAATTCAAGAAATAGAGTGATAATACTGATCAAAGAATTAAAGATTAAAGATTTAATTTCTCGACAGAGTGCTCTATACTTTAATGGAACCTGTTGAACACAAAATCGAACTTGGTCTCGTTGTCATCATCACTTATATCTGTTCCCAGCAGAGATATACGTATATAATTTTTGATTTGGAATATTCAATCGTGATTTGTCTTTGTTTTAGGTCTGGAATGTTTGACTATTACTTGTGACATATTCAGAGAGTCTGGAGTTAAAATAATTTTGATTACAATGTCGATTTAATCCACTTCAGAATATTTTCAACTTTTTTTTTTAATTTTTTTTTTATCTAATTTAGGAATTATGTATAAACCTGAATTCAATAAGACTAAAAAATTAGTACAAAAATGCTTAGAGATGTTAAAAAACATGTTTTTTTAATCATCAGAAGCGCTCTTTCAAAAAAATTTCATATTAGAAATAGTGCTGCTTCTAGAGTGAGTGATGAAATTTAATGGCGCAAGATCCAGGTATGGATATGCTGCGCCGAAAAAATGAACTGTGATCCAGATGGTTAAAAAAATGGGAAAAATATACGAATTGAACGATAAGAAGGAGGGTCAAAAATTGAAAAGGATCGCTCGGGTATTACGGGGGGGGGGGGGGCGGCACCCATATTTGTAAAGGTAATAAACCCATTGGGAAAGGGAAAAGATGACTAAGATGTCTCAGGTGAGTAATGATCCATTCTTACCAGAAGAATGTGAGCCTCCGAGGGCCTGCTATATCTAGAAAAGTTTCAATTCCGCTATTTCTGCAATTTTTTTGATTCTACTATTTCTACGAGCATTAAAATTTTTTAGAATATCTTAAGGAATTTCCTTTTTAGACAGTATCAAAATTCACTGCAAACTTTTCATAATTTATTTTTATATAGGCATTGTATTATAATATGAAGAATTAATTATAGATTTTCTTTTTTTCAAATTGTAAATATGAATAAGTTGATTTTTTTGATCAAGCCATTAGTGATCGAGTGAGTGATAGTATTTTAATGGCGAAATAGCCAGATGTGGCAATGCTGCTGCAAACAAGGTTCAGCTGTAATGTAGACGCGTGAAAAATATGAAAGTTAGTTGATAAGAAGGAGGGTCGAAAATAGAGAAGGATCGTTAGGGAATCACGGCGAAGCGTCACCCTTGTTTACCAAAGGCAATAAATTCCATGGAAAAGGAAAAGATTCCCAGAGTGCCTCGGGATCGTGATGCCCATATCTACCTAAAGAAAGAAAGCCCCTCAGGTCCATCAACATGAAGGACCAGCGCTTGAAATAATTCCCAGGAGCAGAGTGCCCGGCTATAACCGCAGTCATTAGGTACCCATTTTAGCCACCTCTTACGACATGTATGAGCTACATTGGGACTATTCTTTCACACCCGGTCACCATACGGGTTATTTCAACTATTTTCAAAAATTGATATGTTTGATTATAGTCGTGTGTAAAAAGATGAGATACTTTTTAACAAACTATAATTTTATAATAACGACTGCCAGCAGCTATGCTTGTGCGGCGAGCTCGTACACTAACACTAATACTAAATAATATATTAAAACAATTGCCAGCATCTATACTTGTGCGGCGAACTCGTATACAAACTAATAGACTAATGGTGTTTCCCGCCAAACCCAGTTCTTCATCCCAAACACAAGGATGTTGCCAACACGCAACAGATAAATTCTGGGTTGATGGCATGGGAATAGCACCACATACATATAAACCAAATACATACAAAGGTACTAATAAAATAAAGACATTGAATACACACAAAAATATAAATAGATATAAAACACAAAATAGGTCCAAACAGATTAATTCAATTAACATAAGTAATTAAATAAATAGAATTTATTTGTGTCCTGTTATAATCATTAAACTATTCATTATTATAAATTAAAATTAAACACGCACTCCAAACATTTTTGAATACGCTCTCTACTATGGTATACATCATCACTTCAAATTCGTCATTCTCAAGTAAGTTGCATCACTATTTTAATGGTGGGGATTGATTCTCTTATTCAATTTGACCAGGCCTCGATGTTCTTATGTTGTATGATGTGAAAATTAGAAGATTGAAATCAAGTGTAATTATACTCGACATTCGACTGTTTGAAGCGGCATAATCACATTACATTCACTCATTCATTCGCCGTCAGATTGTGGTTTAAAATTACGAGGTTTGTTGTCAATAACTCTCATGTAGTTTTAATCGAAGTTAGTTTGAAACAACCCGATTGAAACTGAATTAGTTTATGAATTATTAAAAGAAGGCAGGCGGCTAATCCTTTTCAAATAGTAAAGAGGATGTGATGGGTTTGGAATCAGTCCTCTGGATTAAGGTTATTTATTAATGATGAATGGGTTGATTGACTTGTTTTATTAACTTCGCATTAAAAGTAGCACAAGGGTTGTAGGCGACCTCTCTCATAATTTTTAACCTTGATCAAGTGATGAGGATGGCACTTGACACCTTCCTCTCCAAACTTACACAACCCATCAACGAGAGGACTTGGTGCCTCGACAGATTTAACTTGCATTCAGTCCCGCAATACTCATAGTCTTTAGTGACGTTAGGGCTCGAACCCACGGCTCGACAAAAACAGCACTGGCTACCGTGATTATGATCACTAGGCCTCCGCTGCCCGACGTGCCATGATGAATAACATAAACGGTAGCAGGGTGTCTTCAGCATACCGAACTATTAAAATTATATCCAGGGTATTCGCTACTGAAGGAGATAGTACTACACAACATCATAGCCAGAATGGCTGTGTGCTCCTTTAAAACAAAGTCTGCTTGTAGGTGCTGGCCTAACTTTTTCTTCGCGCGAAGAGCCTTATCTGTTTTTATGACTTGGTCTATGGTAGTCTGATTGATAGAGTAACAGACTGGTAACCTATGGACATGGGTTTAGAAAACCGCCATTTTGCGAGGTTGGTGTTAAAACTATTGGGAATCAAAGTACTCATGGTGATGTGGAATGAATGAAAAGATTGAATAATTATTCAAATATCGACGTCGTCATTTGACTGTGGTTCAGAATTGCAAGATCCCTTTTGCAAATAACCGTCTTCTGAAAAATTAATGCAACTTTAATTTAAATCAATCTGTATTAGGCTACCACGGCCTAAGTAGAGTAAGGAATTTTTAGAATATACATCCGTTATATCCTATTGATCTTTCTCTATTTTCATTCCTCCTTGTAAATGAACTTTTTATCTTTATCTTCCTCTTTACTGTCTAGATTGCAATTTAAACAGGTGCTAGGCGGAATTTAACCAGATTTGGCTCTTGAACTATGAACATTTCAATTATTATTTCGATGATTTCAAAATAATGACCCGTTACAAGCCTGAACTATATTTGCTGTGTCACATTATTTATTTAAGCCCTTTTTCTAATGATTCTCGGTGCTGAAGCTTTACTCGTTCAGAATTTAGGACAATTTTACGAAATAAACGCACGATGAGCTTTGTCACTTCCTGTTCTGAGCGCCTGTCTGACATTAAATTTTATCTTGTTTTAGAATTGTTAAGCCTTTCTCTATTCATTGACACCAAATGTATTGCAATATCATCGTTATTTTAAAAGTTACAGCAGTTTTAAATTCCTCTTTTTTTTTGCTTTTTTTAATCCCAGGAAGTGAGAGAGAAAGGATAAAAAATTTTCATCAAAAACTGCCAATTTTGAGTCCTAATTGTATGAGGAGGGTTAAAAAAGTACCCGTGTTATGAATGGAAAATGTGGATGAGTAAGTATATTGTCCAGTGATAGTCCCTTCACATCCCCAAAAAATCGTTGCCATAGTTTTTCCAACCGTTTTCGTCATTTTAGGAGCATATTCATAGGAAGCAACTCATTGTTTTGAATGTTATTTGATTACTGGTTTGAAAGGAAGAATCCAGGTCACATGAACAGTGAAAACTCGTCGCGGCCAATGACTGCTAAATTGAAACTAATATATGAATCAATTTCAAATTTGTTATGTCACCATTTAATAAGTGGTAGCACGTAATTGCAATATCAACTTGCCTTAGCCTCTGTCTTCAAACACAGGTACTTTTTGAATCATAGTTGCAAAAAACTTTATTTAGTGTATTCGTCAATTATTCCTTTCTAAATAAATGTGAATCTGATTTCTTCACAACTTTTGTTGTTGTTCTATTTAAAAATAACACGTGCACGGATAATTTTGAATTTCAGATTTTATAATTATCCCTGAGTAATAATTTATCTTTTCTAAAAATTCATATTTGTCATTTAGTTTCCACCAGTGCCCAGACTTTGTGACGTATTATCTTTCAATTAAGGGTGTTTTCGCGTTATGTTTAATAATATGACTAGAAATTGAAACACTTTTTTCGATAAAACTATGCTCAACAAACATTAATTTTATATTCGGACTTCACGATCTTTTAGAGAACACATATTTTATAACTCTTAATATATATATATATATATATATATATATATATATATATATATATATA
>BMAW01115499.1:837762-902948 GCA_019974015.1 Nephila pilipes | reverse complement strand
TATATATATATATATATATATATATATATATATATATATATATATATTCTTTTCTATCTGAATTAGTCCCTATTTTCTTGAGTCAAATGTGATCTATGTTTCGTTTCTTACTATAATGCTTTAAATTTTATGTATTCACGTAAGAAATGGTATATTTTTGGAATCTACCAATATTTTAAGAATATTGCTTCATAATCAGATGTATGTGTTACAACGTTGGAAAGTTATACGAAAATTAAATCTTTCATTCTTGGAAATGTGTTCGGCAAGTTATGATCAAATTCTTTGATCAGACGAAAACAGCCTTAATATGCACTGTTGTCCAAAATTAAGAGAATTTTCCGATTTGGTCGATTATCTCTAGAGCTACTGGACAGACTTTAGTGAAATTTGGTTTATATATGGGGTTGTTATCATACAAAGAAATAACTATTCAACAGTTATAATACTCACGCATTATCGTGCGTAAAACTCATTGGAGTCTCAAGGTATGAATCAGCAGTTGCAGAATGGAACAAAAAAAAAAGGGTTAATAGGTGGTATGGTCCCCTCTTACAGATATATAGGCTTCGCAACGTGATTTTATGCTGGACATAAAGGAGTTTATGAGTTCCTATGGTAATTGGTCCCACTCGTTCAGCAACTCTGTTTTCAGGTCTTGAATGGTTCTCGGAGGGGGGTGCGAATTGCAGTTACCCTCCCCATAGCGTCCCAGACATGCTCTATAGGATTGAAGTCTGGAGATCTGGCTGGCCAATCCATCCGGCGAATATCCTCATTTTACAGAAATTTGTTGATCAGATGAACTCTATGTGGCCTCGCGTTATCATCCATTAAAAGGAAATCTAGACCAACAGCACTCCTGAGAGGGCGAACATACGGCTCCAAGAACTCATCCCTATACCTCTCAGCAGTCACAGTGCCCCTTTCAAAGACATGAAGATATGTGCAACCATCCAACATGATGCCTGTTCAAACCATCAAGCCTCCTTTACCGTAATGGTCAATTTCTCGGACATTGAAGATCAGGTAGCGGGTCTCTGGTTCTCTCCATATGAAAGTACGGCGAGAATAACTGTTAAGGCTGAACCGGGACTCATCAGTGAAGAGAACATTCACCTACTGATCAAATGCTCCAAACTCTATGATCTCTGCATCAATTTTAGTGGACTCTCCAGTTCGCAGAACTCAGAGGGAAGCAAGCAACAGGTCTTCTTGCAAACAGCTCTTTATCATGAAGTCTTCTGGAAACAGTGACCCCTGAAACTCGGGTTCCTGTGGCCGCATACAACTCATGAGAGACCTTAGAAGCTGTAGCATCTCTGTTTACGCCTCACTATAATGGTCAAATGGCGATCTTCTCTGGTCGTCGGGGCTCTTGGGCGACCTTGGCAAGGCTTCCTCTCGACGGATCCAGTATCCTGAAACTGTTTCCATAAATTGGACTCGATGCTGAGCGTTAAATCGAATTATCTACAAATCTGGATTTGAGAATGGTCTGCTTCTGGCCTACCTACGATTCCCTTCCTCATTCCATCATTTAAACATTAGTGATTACTCAATTTTACTGTTTGAATTTAAATTTAAGCGATTGCTGTAAAAAACACCACGAAATTCGGCGAAATGTGCAAGTGCACGAAATGCGGACTTTTGCGCTCTCGCGCTTATAAATCCCGTTTTTTTACTAATTCCGCCCACACACACGTATACACTTGTGTATTCGACGTACAAGAGTTGGATCTTTATTTTGAAGCAGTATTTTTACATTTCGTTCAATTCTTTTCATGTTATTCGACAAGATATGCAAATTCTCTTAATTTTGAACACCGTTGTAATTTAGAAATTTCAAACTTACATAAATGCGGTTCAGAGCCAGGAGATGAAAGAAATGTATTTTTTTAAGAAAATTTTTCATTTTTCGAAAGCTTTTTGTACTTTCAGAGATTGTTGTTGTTGTTTATTTTTCAACGGAATTTTCTTTTCTTTCAAAATATATTTTATTGAACCATGAACGTGAAAATTGCTGTATTATCCACACGTAGATTACATATCTATAAATCTCAGAATTTAATTGACGATAAGTGGATTGAGGAAAGATAGATTATAGAGAGAGTTTTATTATGATCTCCAAGAGATTTGTTAAAGAAGATAAATGTTTAATAAAAAAAAATAAAAATGCTTGAAATAGTATTTTTATTAACATTTTTCCATCCAAAAAATAAAAACTGTGTTCTTGCAAAGGGTATTGAACTAATTGTATTTTTTTTTCATTGTTTTGAAATACAACATAGAAAATGTATTCCTCTGTGTGGTGGAGGTGATGCACGTTAAATCTGTCGAGGCGCCATGTCATCCCATGGTGTGGTGTGGAAGTTTAGAGAGGGTTTGCTGGAGTCGTCTTCGTCATAGGTTAAAGTTCAAAATTACAAGGTCCTTCACCAACAGCCCTCGTGGTGTATTTGAGTGCATCATTAATTCACAATCAATCAATCGGATGTCCTTGCCATCTCACTGTTGATCAGTATTATGAAATGTGTCGCCAATAACCTTCGTATCGTTTCTAAGTCTGATGTAAAAACAATCACACAATCAAGTACTTAAATCAGCCATAAAGATTGTACGCTAATCCCTTGGACTGAATGATTGTGGATTTACTTACCCTCATCCCTATTTTGACGTTTCCATCACCACAGCACTATCCATTCACGTGTTAATCTAACAAGAGTGTCTTGAGATCCAGGACACTTACAAGTAACTCTTTTCATTGCAATCGCTTCTATTCGAGAATTTCTACTGGAATACTTTTATGATAGAGAAAGAAGAAAAAAAAGAGGGCACTATTTTTTTACTTAATATAGAAATTATTTCGTTATTTGTGTCTGTCTTGAGTAGAAATGTCTGTATAAATTTTTGCTCATATACTATATATTAATATCATTTTTCCAATTCCTGCAAAACCTTTTGAAAGTAGTTTTAACAATTTTTAGAACATTAGCAAGCTTCTCTTAGTTATCAATTGCAATTTTAATAAAAAATGAAAAATTCTTTCTTGAAGGTTAATGAATTAAAGTACGAATACAATAATTTTAAAAGTATTAGAATCAAATGCATCTGAATTTTCTCTGAATTAAATCTATTTGTTAGAAAATTTTCTGGTACTTAGGTTTGGTGCATAACCTAAGCTGAGAATACTTTGCAATAAAATTATTTCAAGAATGATTCCTCCTCCCATCTTTTTTTTTTTTTTTTTTTTTTTTTCAAAAAAAGTTACGAAGCCACAAGAAATTAGTAAATGTATAGACCTGAGTCCTTACAACGATTTCATTTAGTTTTGCTATACGAGAGTTGTACCAAATTAAAAGAGTACTGAACCTTTGACGCTCAAAGAGAATTTTTTTTTCAACAACATTGGCTGTGCTATGTTCAAGATCAAAATTTTGTGAGCAGATTGCGCTCTCAATTGTTTCTTATTTCAGTGTCCAGTTGAAATGTCTCGATTTTTGAGTCCCGTCACCTCCGAAGAGGCGAATGCAATCCAGTTTCTTCTTGTGAAGGGAAACGTGCCGTTGCAGATTTTTAACAAAATAAGACAGTTTATTGAGATGGTGTTCATGAACCATAATAATATGTGAAGTGGTATTATCAGCTTAAAGTGAAAAATAAATAAATAAAAAAAAAAAAAAATTAAAAAAAATCATCCAGTTTTTTCGGAATTCGAAAAATTATGGCCTCTGTCTATTGAGATATATTCCTCGCTGAATTTTTCCTCCGGGGGAAGCGATTGAAACAGCGGTAGTGGGAAACCCTAAAAAATTATTGAGGGCGATTCGGTACAAAAGAAGGGGAATGTGAACGAAGAGAGTGTGTTTGTTGCATGACAGTAAACGACGCCAAATAGCCTAGCAAAAAGCAACTCTTGGACTGATCCTATTAGGACATCATCAATCATTCTTCTTATAGCCCTGAGTAGGCACCTTCGGGATTTTCATCTTATCTCTTCCCTGAATATTTTTCTGTGTGTATATTTGTACGAAAAAATAAATATTTTTTTTAAATATATATATATATATATATATATATATATATTTATAAATTTATATACATATTGTTATGAACATGAGTTGATGCTTCCTTGCAACGCTTCTTTTACGAAGGAAAAGATGTATTTACAGAGATGTCACCAGTTCACAAAAGATAGTTTAAGAAATAAACCTTTCCTCTTGGTGACAGATTTTGTGACCATTTGACGGCGAGAAATTTGGGAACTTTACTCGAAAAGTACTCGAATGTGCTGGAACCTTCGCGAAAAATCGAATGGGAAGAAAGTTACAAACTTTTCGTGAATTTTTTTATGTGACATCACGCCCGGACGGGAAAGGTATAAATACGCCAAGCTACAGTCTGTGTACGGAATCAGTTTGTCAGTGGAGTTTGTTTTGTAGACCGATCGGGGAATCGTGGCCGAGTGAATCTGCTGGAGGTTAGGCCTGAATCTAGCGGAATTGTCGGAGTCTGTCTTTGGAATCTCGGTTGCGGATATCAATGGGGGGATCGACTGAAAGGTGTCGTCGTTTGAAGTGGACCGTGCAGTGCGAATTTGCGTAGCAGCAGCGTGTATCTGCTGGGATTTGTCGGATTTGCCGTGGAAGTGCAAAATATCACTACGGTGGCTGTCCGTAGTGAGGAGTAATAAGCTGATGATCTAAACGTTGCTGAAATAACTGTGACTGTCCTTAAAAGTGTGCTTTATTCCCGTTTCTGTGACACTAAACTGAGCAAGTGCTGTGTATTTGTTGTACTGCTATTGTCCAAGTTGTGCTACCTGTGTGTTGTCCAGAAGATTTACGAATAAAACATCATTTGTCGTTATCCTCCGATTTGCACTTGATTTTCACTCCAACATACACACCCACAAAGAGGAAAATTTTTTGTAATAATACACACACACACACACACACACATATATATATATATATATATATATATTACTCATTTTGCAATGTACAGGCTCACTAAGAACGGATTTTATGGAAGTCTTATCCAAAATGTAATTTTCATCCGTTAATCTACTCTAATCCATCGGTTAAGTAATTTTTGGCGACTTTATCGCCAAAAATGATATGACCGACGCCAAACGGAATATATTTTTTATATGTATACTGTGTATTGTCAACAATTAAGTTTACTTGGTGAGATTTGAAATGGAAAAATACCAAATAGTTTTATATAGAAACGCTGATAAAGGATTGGCAAGATTTTGGCGAAAAGCCTCTTCGTGCGAAATTTTGTACATGTCGAAAATAGGAAACGTACATATTTAGGGATAGAAATAAATCAGTTTGGAATCCTATGGTTGTTGAAATTTTAGTTTAGCTCCAAAATTTAGTGGGATTTTGAAAAATACTAAAATGACGACTTCTTATGGAGTAGCGCACACGCAAGACTATCTTCGTTTACCGGAGAACCTCGCTACATGCATGAACGATCTCAAGAGGGTGTGACATACGTAAGACATTTTGGACGTCCCGACTTGCACGACAATTTTTTTTAAGGATTACAATCCTTTGCAATCCTAAATGGTTGAAATCAAAGATGTTTTGAGGCGAGGGCAAAAATCTTATAATAGACACGATGCCATTGCGAGGGTATTTCATTTGAAAGTTAAGCACATGATGAATCTTCTGACAAAAGGTTGCATCTTTGCAATAGGTGTAACATGTATAAGGTGGAATGAATTTTATCCATATTATATATATATATGGGGTGACTTTTTACTAAATTTTTTTTTATTTTTCTCATATATTTGAAAGTCGGGGATAACCATTATTACAGACAATCACTTTCTTAAAATTTTAAATTTAGATTATCATTAACGTTTTAAAAATTGAAAATTTTCTTGATATTTTACGCATAGGTTCCAAAATATTATATTATCGTCTGTCCAGCAAAACGGGCGGGTATCAGCTAGTATGTGTGTGTGTGTGTGTGTAGACGGAGGGGTGATTAGATTGTACATTCCGAATCTACGATGGTTTGTTCTTATGCAAAGGGCTGGTTGTCTAGGGGGGTAATTCCATTACCGGATTCCATGGCGATATTGTATCTATTTAATGATGAGGCTCGACTTATTTTACTTCATTTATTATTTGGAGAGATGAAATGAGAAATATTTACAACAGGAGATGAAGAATTGACCAGTTCATCGAAGCAAAATAGATGGCTGCCTCATTTAACCCATATCGGCGAAGGGCGCTGGAACGCACTCAGGTGTTCGGAGTTTATTTCAGACGTGGGTAATGCGAAGGAGAAGAGAATTTGTAGATGTTGAATACCTTCTTATGTGCAATAATCACTAAATCCTACAGAGTTCGATCCCTCTAAATAGAGCTGGCCTCCAGCTATACTGGAATTTTCAAAACTTCACTAATTATATTTTATACTTTTCAAAATAACTAATAAAACAAAATAATAAAAAAGGAATTTCAAAACCTTTCAATATTCTACATGGAGGAAAATATGTAATCATTTTTTTTTACACTTTATCATATAAGAACGATAAAAATACTGATATAAAGTAGCATAAAATGTAAATAAGCATATATAGAAATTGTAAATAACACAAGACAATATTTATTGCATAGTTAAAAAGAAAATAACATAGCGTGAAATTAAATCAAACGAGCTTCACCAAAAAATATCTATCTACGTTTCATATTTAAATGGTGTTGATAGAAAAATGTTTTATCATATCTGTATTTTGTATTCTGGAGCTTTATCACTTCCGCATATATATTTTTTCTTCTTCTTGTAAATCTTCCAGTTTTCGGATTGTATTTTTTCTATATTCTTTTTAGCTTCTTTTCTTAAGAATTCTTCTTGTTCGTGTAGTTCTTTGAACAATTCTTCGAGAAGCAAGTCTTTAATTCTGACATCTTCTTTGTTTCTCATCCCAGTACCAATCAATAGTTCGGATGGTGTTCATTTACTGCTTCGACAGATTGTGCAATTAAGGATTCTTGAAGTCGATCAATATATTTGTACCATTTAGTTTAGTCATCTAAAGTTAGTTTAATTAAAACTGGGATAAGTGTACGGTGAATTCGTTCAACTTGTCCATTTCCTCGTGGTACATCTGTGGCAATTTGTAGATGTTGAATACCTTCTTCTGTGCAATAATCGGTTAAACACTTTCGAAGTAAACTCTGATCCTCTATCCAATATGATTCTTATGGGGTTTCCAAAGGTTTTTTGTTGTAGTTTTAGCTTCTCTAGAGCATTTTCAGCTGACACTGTTTTTACAGGGCCCAACCAAGTGAATTTCGTAAAAGCATTTACAACGGTGAAAATGTGTTGATAATTCTTATTTGTTGATGGTAACTGTCCTATGAAATCGATATGGTATGTGCTTAATGGGTTGTCTTCTCTTGGAATAGGATTTAAAAAACATTCTTTTTTGCCACTCTTTCTATTAGCTAAGATACATGGTACACAATTTATTATAACATTCTTTACTAACTTCGTTAAATTTGGAATAAAAAAATCTTGTTTGACGATCTCTTCTGTTTTTGCTACTGAAAAATGACCATTTTCGTGAGCTAATTTAATTTATTCAATTTGCATGTCTTTTGGAGAGTTTTCTACTATCAGTTTTCTACCGTTTGAGTATTTGTGAAATATTCCATTTCTTTCAAAAAAGTCTTCTGAATCTTGCTTTTCTAATATCGACTTCAATGTTAAAATGTTTTCATCTTCTTCTTAGGTTTTCTTTAATTTCGCTGTTAGAATGTTATTGCTGATCATCATGACAGGATGTCTACTCAAAGCATCTACGTGTTGCATTCTAGTTCCAGTTCGATGTTCGATTTCGTAGTCGAATTCTTCTAATTGAAGAGCCCATCTGGCTATACATGTAATCAGATCTTTTTTACGCATGGCCTTTTGGAACGCAGAACAATCTGTGACTATTTTGAAATGCTGACCTAAGAGGTATACTCGAAACTTCTTCAATGCTGTTATAATTGCGAGAACTTCTAATTTATAACTATCATACTTCTCTTCAGCTGGATTCGTTTTCTTTGACATATAATAAACAGGATGTAATTTGCCATCGTCGGCTTCTTGTAATAAAACTGCTCCGTAGCCTAGTTTACTTGCCTCCGTGTGTAATTCTGTTCTTCTTCCATAATTGTAAATGTGTAAGACTGCACTTTCAGACAATTCTTTCTTCTGAACAAGAAAGCTTCAAGACAAGAACGCTTCTTTCTGTTGTGTTCCAAAAATAAACGGATTTTCTTTCCTTGTGAGGTGCGTTCTAGAAACTTTGCAACTGCTAATGTCTTTGCGACTGAGGGCTTGATAATTCCATTCTCTACTATGGGACCTATGAATTCAACTTTTCGCATAAGGAACTGACACTTCTTGAATTTTATCTCCAGACCCTATTTCTTTGCAACTTCGAGCACAATTTTAAGTTTTTGGAGTCCTTCCCTTTCATCTTTTGCTGGAACAATAAGATCATCCATATACCTCACTAAAATTCTTTTACGCGTAATGTCTCTGAAAAAGCTTGTGACAAATCTTTGAAAAACACCTGGGTTTGTGTTTAACCCAAAAGGAACTTTGTTGAACTGGAACTGTCCATCTGGAACTATAAAAGATGTGAATTTTCTACAATCTTCATCAACGCTGAAGTGGAAAAAGCCGTTTCGTAAATCTAACATGGAGTAAACTTTTGCTTCTTGTAGAGTATCTAAAACATCTTCGTTGAGGGGTAATGGAAATTTATCTTTCATTAGCTTCTGGTTGAGTTTTCGATCATCGATGCACATTCTCGAAGTTCCACTTTTCTTTTTGACCATTAAGACTGGACTGACGTATTCTGATGAGGTTGGGCGTATGATGCCTTCTTCGATCCATTCTTCTATGTGTTTATTTACTTCTTCTCTTTCCGTAAATGCTAATTTGCGTGACGATTGACAATCTGGTTCATTATCTTTTAAAATAATTCGTATGATAACATCGGTGCTTGCCGTCTTTTCGGGCTTGTAGCTTTCTATCATTTTCGTAAGTTCTTCTTTGATCTCTGGATCTCCTATGTATAGTTTACATAGGAGATCCAGAGTATTAGTGTATAGTTTTCTTCATCCATCTGAAATTCTTGTTCGAAAGATCCTATAGTAGTGACTTGAGCATCAACTATACAGGTTAAGAGAATTTTGTTCTTCGCTAGCTTCGACGGATTGATGAATCTTCTGTTGGTATTTTCTCGTAGTAGACTGACGGTACTTCCGGTGTCGATAAACGCAGTAATTTTCTTGTTTCCAAACGTTATTTCCTTGGTGCGTAGACTTTCTTGATTGATTGTGGCACATGTTGCCGTAGGCTTGCTTGTTTCTCTCGTGAAATTCGTTGTTCTCTTCGGCTGGCTTGTATTTGACTCTTTCGCTGATTCGTTGAATCTTCTAAACCTGGAATAATTCGTTTGAGTGTGGTTAGAAATATTTGAATTCGAATATCTTTCTCTCCCATGAATTCGATTTTGGATCCGTCGATTCGAGTTTTCGTGATTTCGTTCTTAACTTCCGTGACTGGTAGATTGAGCATCGTGATGTCGATTGTAACTAGTGTTCGCTGCAACTTTCCTACTTGATCTATCCTGCTCGAATTTTTGAGGCGATTAAAATTGTCGAAATTTTTCTGGATCTCTGAAATCTTGTTTTCCCCTAAAATAAATATTGACTGGTATAAGATTTAATGTTCTCTTGATGTCTTCGTACTCTTCAAACTTTTCTTCAAATTCGGCAAGCGAATTTATCGCGAATTAAAAAAAACATTACATGATGACTCTTCATTGGAATTAGGCAGATTGTCTGAAAAAATAAATATGTTTTACAATACCTGGAATCTTGCAATGAAATGTTCCCACTCTAATGCGCTGGATTTTTTTTTAACTCTCTTTCAGGAATCGACGTCCTTTTTAAGGAGCATAGACTAAACACAATTTAGATGATAATGAACACGAAGACACATTTGATAATTTCGTTGTCGAAAAAAAACTTCAAGTTCTACTCTTATGTGGGACACACTTGTCGTCACAGAAAACTAACTGTGAAAATGGATGAAGTACACATTTTTGTAGTGGATCGGTCATCCCTGGACACTGGCGATTCTTGTTGTAGAGGTGGATCTGTAATCCCTGGACACTAGCTATTTTTGCTGTAAAGGCGGTTTTTGCTGTAAAACAAAATTGACCTCGGTTACCTATTGATCTTGGTCGCGGACTCGTGGCCAGCGTCGTTTTCGTCGAGTTGGGGGTTCGAAAGTACGTTAAACCTGTTGATGTCACAAGTCTTCCCATTAGTGTGGCGTGGAAGTTTGGAGAGGGAGGTGCTACCTCAGGTGTCGTCCTCGTCTCTTGGCTGAGGTTCAAAATTAGGTCCAACGCGAATCATCATCGAGTTGCTTTTTAGTGCGATGTCAATAAACAGTTACAGTAAGAGTTCAAAGATGAAATCAGTTTATTAAAAATGGAAAAAAAGTATTGGCGTAATTATAATTATATAAAACGAAAGATTATCACTTACGAGTATGTGTGTGAATACTGATACATTAATTTAGCATCCATAAGAAAAATATGTCATCAGTATTTTAATTGCAATACATTAATAAGATTAAAATGTTCTAAAATTAAAACTAATTTTAAAAAAAAATTCCGAGTGATTCATTTTTTAAATCTTTTTCTCGGTACTTCGTATAAGTATTGCTGTTAGTATATAAATTTATATCAATTAAATTTTAAATCAAATTCATGAGAAATGTAATAAAAATCAACCTCAGATGAAATGAAATAATGATTTTTTTTTATTGTTTCATTTCCAGTTCTTTACCTTGTTATGGTTTCAGACGAAATATTTTCTATTTCTTTTGACCGATTATAAGAACACAATGAAAATTTGACGAATTGATTATACAGTTATGTTAATAATTTTTGAAATCGTTTTCTATCTCGGCTTTCAAATCACTACACAGGTGCTCCAATTGATTTAATATCAAAATGGATTTTTTTTTTCAAATATTTAAAAAATTCGTTTTTATGAAAAATTTTAATTTCTGGAATTGAATCAGAAAAATTGAATTTTATCATTTTTCGGTTTTATTAAACTTATATTTGTATGAATTTAATTAACTTTTTAAAATTTATTATTATCCTCAGAATTCTTTCAAAAAATAATTCTTCATGAAATATTATTATGCATTCTCTTGTGCAAAGGAATATATAACGGTAGCTTTAAAATACATTTTTATTTCTCTTAGAATATATTTATTGTATGAAAATTTCCTGGGAAAAAAAATTGTTTTAAGATAGTATATTAAAATCCCAGAAGATGTCGCCACGTCAGAAGACTTTCTTTTTCTGGATTGAGGTTTTGCCAAGGTTACTTTAAAAAAAAAAAATGAAAATTTTATGAGTAATTTTTAAAAAATATTAATTGTATTTGCCAGAGTTTGATTTTGTTGTGTAAATGAGTATATACTCATTTTTTTCAGTTAACAAGAAGCGATGTAAGGCATTTTGTAAAAAAGTTATTTCTCCTGGCTCAAATTTGGAATATTTTTTAATAAGGAGAAATTTTCCAATTTTAATGGATTGGTAAATTTTTTGAGATCACTTATTATAGATGAAGTTGCTTAAATTATTTCTTTTTAAATCCGTACAATTTTCTCCATTGTTAAATATTTCCTGAATTTTGTCTCCTATACTGTAACGTTATAACGATTTTTAATTTATACGTTAAAATGTAAGGTTGAGTGTTGAAAGGTTATTTATAAATTTTAGAGATGATGAGTATAAATGTTGAAACATCACAATATTCTGAGCTTAGATTTTGCTCTTTGATATTCTGCGAAGATGGTCTTAAATGTTTGCTTTACTAAAATTTCATATGGTATTCTTAAATTATTTTTCTTGGTTATTGATTATAATTAAAAATCAATATAAAGTTTTTTGAAAAACATTTTTATTCCTTCAATCTTTTAACATGTAAATATATTTTCAGTAACTATGTTTTATTTTAAATAAGTCAGCAATAATACATCTAAACCTCTTTGCTCTCTTGATTAATTTTTTGGGCGATAAAGCACAGTTACGTTTTTTGTTTCGTCCTGTCTATTTATAAAATTTAAATTTTTTAAGGTATATTTTTTAAACTTTGTTGTAATAACAAGAAAAATAAAAGATAATGGGAGTCGAAATTGAAACAATTAAACCTGGTGACGGTGAGTTTATACTGAATCGGTTTAAACAAACCTGCATCATCATTGTTACGTTTATTGAACTTAAATACTTATGTATTTATAATAGCAAATATTGAAACCGGAAAGAACATTTTGAATTTTTAGCTCACCCGTTATATTGTGTCTGTATTGATTAAAAAAAATTTCTGTAATGTGATTTGAAATATGATCCACACCCATTTAACGTATGCAACGTGCAGACTATTTTTAAAGTTGAATTTATTACCCCTAATATTTTCGACTTCTGTGTTGGTCTTAGTTTCCATTCAAATCCACAAGAAGGAAAATGCATTCTTTTTCAGTTGAATAAATTTTTTTATGATTATTTGTCGTTTTTTCACGAACTAATGGAGTTCTCTATACGTTTCTGTGACAGTGTTTCGTAAATGTTTCGTTCTAAAAACTTGAATTACGGTCTATAATCATAAGTAGTAAATAATAAAGAAAGGGCTTTTTATCTAAAGATACTAAACATGTTTTTCAATTGGTAACGAAGAAGGAAACGTATTTGATGATTTAATTCAATGGATAGACATTTTATTTGCACCACACGAAACAAAATTGCTTGTATATCGAAATGATTCCAAGTTTTTGCAGTACTAGCATGCGGTATTCTAAATATAACATTACACATGTGAATAATAAATGTAATTTAATTATTTATAGGAAAAAAAAATTGCAAGCATTAGCATGTCCTTAAATTTCTTTCCTTCCAGTTTGTTAAATTTTTGGTACAACAGAATTTTTTGTATTTCTGAAGTAAAATATAAATTTCTTTTTTCATATTAAATTGCTATAATTTTTGCATCAAAGTCTTAACTTTTTTGGATATTAACATTAAAATTAAATTTCTTGAAAGAAATTTTTGTGATAATTTCTTAAAATTACTACTTTTGATTAATTTATTTTTGATAAATAGTGTTAAGAACTTATGGGAAGAATGTAATAGGGAACTATCATAAATTATAATAATTTCTACAATAAAATGTAAGATCTTAAAATAAACTTTTTTTGTAATATATCTGATAAAATCAAATTAATACATTATTAATAATTATTGTATTAATAGAAGAAAATATTCATTTCATGATGTGATAAGTCAAAAGTATACTTTTATTATTTTGAATGTATCAATTTTGTTTAGAGGATGAAAATTTTTCCAAGTCTAAAATCACTAAAATAAGTTTACATTCGAGAAAAATCACTCTTCTTTCTCCAGTGTACATTAACATGTGTATATATGTGTTTGTGGTTTATAATTTATTAAAAAATATTTAATTTTTCTGTTTAAAAATGAGTTCATGAGAAGAAGATTCAGTGCCTACTTTAATTAATAGAAAACAATTAAATTTCTTAACAGGGCAAATCTAAAAAAAAAATGATGACCCACATTCAACAGCTTTGAATGTATGGGGAAAAAACTCAATAGCTTAAAATTCATGGAAGTGTATAATATAGACCATAATTGTAATAGGAAAAAGGTTTGATTTATATGTTTGAGAGAATTAGTGTAAGAAATATTGTCTCTTAATAAATATTCTTTAAAGTATCAGTAATCAACAAGAAAGTATTCCTTTTGAAATTGTGTAGTTGGTCCTTCGATTAAAGTTGGGAATAGGGTGTCCCCTAGGCAATTGGCAATGAAACTTGGTGACTTCCTAGATAGGTTGCCAAACATGCACGACTTGAGCATTCTTAGGGTTACCATAAATCACCATGTTTAAATCATCGCCCTCTAAATTCGCCAATCGCCTAGGGGCACCTTATTTCCGACTTGAACCAGTCCTTCAAATTATCTAAACTACATCGTTAATAGTAGAAATTTCAATTGTGAAAGGAATCAACAGAAAATCTTGTTTGTTAAAACATGAACATCAATTTTAGAATTGGTGATTGATGCAACATTCAGTGAAAAATTGGTAATAAGCTGCTCCCTCATACCTCTTTCCTATTATTAAGCATTCAGGAATTTTTGGTTCATGTGTTTGCCAACCTCAGAGGCATGCCTTCCTTAGGTAGGTATGGGCATCATGACCATAAGGCACCCTATGGATCTTTTTCTTTCCCATGGGGTTTACTGTCTTTGTTAAACAGGATTGATGAGCCCCCTTCCCCTCCAGATTCCCTCGCGATCCTTCTCAAACTTTTTATCCTTCCATTTTTTCAAATGTGTAGACTACAGTTGCATCTTGTTTTGCACATCTGGCTCTTTTGCTATTAAACTTCACTTTCATTCTCTCATTCATGTGTTGGCATGTATATTTTAGTAATGAGAGGGACAATTTAGTTTTTATTGACTAAGGGAAATTTGTACTTATGCTTGAGAAAAAATAGAAACAAATTGCTGAAAGTATCAAATGTAATTAAAAAAATATTATGGTTGCTTTGCTGATGTAAAATGTTATAACATGTTCTTGGACTCAGTATTTTGAAAAATTCATAAGCTTAGAGGAAAAGTTGGTTTAAAAACACAATATTTAAAGTGAGAATTTTGAACCAATTTTGTTTTATCATAAATACTTTCAAAGTATTAAGTATTATATGTATTTTTGTTTATGTAAAAATCCAAAAAGCTTTATTTTTTTTACTAACTAAAATATGTTGGTTGGTTTTATTAACATCACAATTCAAGCAACACGAGGGCTATTGGCAACAGACCTTGTAATTTTTAACCTCAGTCAAGTGACAAGGACAACACCCAAGCTGGCACTCCCATCTCCTAAGCTAAAATATGTATTACAAAGTGTTAATTTTTGTTTCAAAATTTTGTACTAAAATTTTTTTCTTGTAATAGTCAAAAAAAATTTTGTAGCCAAATTAATTCCCTAAATGTCTGTTCTTTTGTTTTGTGGAAAATTAGCTTGAAGTTATTTTAAATTATATATGTAAATATTAAGAGAAACATTTTTCATTATGCACTTGTTGTTATGACTGATTTAGATTTTTACATGGCTGTGATATCCTAATGGTTATTGTGGACTTGTGGCCTGGTTTGTTTTGGTTGAATCGTAAGTTCAAGCCCTAATGCCACTGAAGAGTTCCTGTGTAATGGGGCTGATGCAAGTTAAATCTAGTCGAGGTCGATTCCAAATGTTTGCATTTTTGTGATGTGGAAGTTTGGAGAGGAAGGTGACTGCTCGGGAATTGTCCTTGTCACTTGACCAAGGTTCAAAATTATGAAGTTTGTCGCCAGTAGCCCTCGTAATGCTTCTTAGTGCAATGTTAATACATTCAAAGCATTTTTACTTTTAAATTTCCTTCATTATCATGTTCAGTAATCAACAAATATTTTTTTTTTTTGGAATTTTGTAAAATCAAAGCATACCAGCTTATTGAAACTGGATGAATATAATAGTATATGAATGGTGACCAATTTTTCTGAAAAGTTAACTGTAAAAACGTAATATACTTTGCAATAGACAAACTGTAGTCTTAATTCTGACATAGTTTCCTTGAAAATAAGTAGCATGACTTGTTGAAGTGTGTAGTTGTGATATATTGATTTAATGTATAGATTTTACATTTTGTTTATTAAATTACTGAATACTTTGTCATGGTGGAGAATTTTGAAGAGTGTAACTTAGGCCCAGGCTTAAAAAATAATTTTGAATTATGCTTGCTGTTGTGATATTTATTGTATGGCTCTAATTCAGGTATTAATTGAAATTAAACATAAAATTATCCCTTAAATTGACGTTAGAAGCAAATGCAAGTTTTGTGTTTGGATTTTGTCAAAGGCTGGGGATGAAACTGCTACATAAAAATTGGCCATAAAGTTTTTATGTGGATCATATAGAAATTCGAAGAGTGAGATGCCAAGTCTGTTTTTGTTTTATTATGAATAAGGTAATTGAGATGGAAATTGTATAATGTGTGCTAGGATGTATAACTTCCACAAAATGGATAATTTTTTAGCAGATGTGTTTTTTAATAAAAATTCTATTGATTTTCTAATTCTGTTAAAAATTTTCATGAAATGTGTACTATACGATTTATCTTATGAGAGAATTTTTACTTGATGCTATTGTATATTTAATGAAAATGTTTTTGGCTTTTACTTTCATTTAATTTTTAGAGTTATAAATTTAAATATGGTACCTTTTATATACATACAAAAATGTGTTCCTGTAAGATGTATTTAAAAAAACTTTTTGATATATAAATATTTTATGAATTTTAAGTTTTGGAGTGTGTAATATATCAAGAGTCTTGAAAATAATTATTAAACTGTGTATAATCACAATGTTTTATTTTCTAGGTCAAACATTTCCCAAAACAGGCCAAACCGTTGTTGTTCATTATACAGGTAATTTTTTTTGGTTTATATTTTATATAACTATTGCAAGTCTTTTTTTTTTTTTTTTAACAGACAGTCTACTATTCATATCTGAATCGTATTTATCGTTAAGTTAGAAATAAAACTGCACTTTTTACAATTATATTTATATGGAAATGCATATATTTTTTATAAATTAATACTCCATTCATTTCTTTGCATTATTTACATTTTTAATATTTAACATTTTTTAAGATTTAGAGTGATTTTTAATACATGTTTTCTTTGTTTAGAAAATATATAAAAAGATATGGCTCTTTTGTTATAGGATTTGATTTTGAAGATTTCATTCATAACCTAGTGTAAAAATAATTATAAAACTAACTGTGGAAGTAATTTTAAGTCTAAAATAGAAATGTATTATTTTTTCAAAATGGTATGACCTTCTTTAATGTTGGAGAAATTTGAGAAAAAATATTATGAAATTTAAAAGAAATTCTTCAATGATTTGAAATAAATAGTTAAGACACAGATAAAACAGAGTATCTTTATATTCAAAATGCAATTGGATTCTCTCTGAATTGTCTCAGGATGAAATATTCATACTCCAGTCTCCTCCCATTTTTTAGGTTTATTTCAGAAATATTTCGCTTTAAATTCTAATAATTTTTACAAACTGTTTTTTTTTTTTTTTTGTATTCAAACTTAAGTTTGATTTCATGTGTATTAAGAAGTTTTTTTTTAAAGTGTATGTATAGTTCTGTTAATTAAAAATTATTATATGGGAAATAAGAAAAAGTATTGCTTGTAATCAACTGATTTTTAAGCAGATAAATTGCAAATTATGTATTGTGCTGCTAAGTTAAATTTATTTCTAAGTAACTTTCTGTTAAAATAAACATTTTAATGATTTTCTGATAAATTTTACTTGATGCATGCTTTCTACAATTAAACTAAAATGTTTCCAGACTATAATTTTAGTACATTTAACTTGAGTTTTTAAGTATTTGTATAACAATCGGATAAGGTGCCTTAACAATTCATATACTTTTAAATTATGTTTATACTCTCCCCAAAACTTTTAAAAACTCACATTACAATTTAAAAAAAAAAAATTGAGAGCTGAAAATAATATTTTATTATGAGTTAAAAAATATAAAATGCTATTAACTTAATTCATAATCACTAACATATAATATCTTAAATGTGATCACCAAGAATCTTATCTATATGAACTATTGATTGGTATACAAATACTTAAAGACTCAAGTTAATGTATTAAAATTATAATCTGAAAACCTTTTAGTTTAATTGTAGGAAGCCTGCATCAAGTAAAATTTATGAGAAAATCAGAAATTTTTTTAATGTTTGTTTGTAGTTTATATTTATTTTAAAAGTTTTTGGGAGAATATAAACATAATTTGAAAGTATATGTATTGTTAAGGCACCTTATCCGATGGTTCCAAATTTGATTCCTCTCGGGACCGAGGCAAACCATTCAAGTTCAGAATAGGAAAAGGAGAAGTCATTAAAGGATGGGACAGTGGTGTTGCTCAGGTAATATAATTTTTTTAATTATGTAAGAATGATTTTGTATATTTAAGAATGAAATTTTATCAAGGTTTAATTTTATAATTTCTCAGATTGCTTGTTTCTGCTGGTATTTTGAAGTTTTAGATGAATATAATATGATTAGAAAAATTTTAAAATTCTAAGTTAATTCATAATATTTGTTTATATATATTTCAAAATTTGTTTTTTTTTTTATTTATTTAGATCTGTTAGTTATTTTTTATGTATGAATATTTGCATCTTAATGTAAAGGGATTTTTTGTGTGTTAATTTTTCTTCTCTCATTTTATTTGGCATAAATAGTTGGGAATAACATTTATTGGTTCTCTTTGCTAACTGAAATGCAAAGGATGTAAACATGTTTTCTATTTTCAGATGAGTGTAGGTCAACGTGCTAAACTCATTTGTTCTCCTGACTATGCATATGGTCCTTTAGGACATCCAGGAGTATATCCTTTTCATTCAATGAAATTGAATCTTTAAAATAAGCTTAATTTGTTTTTTAAGAACTAATGAATATTGTATTAATTTAATGACGTATATTTCTTAAATTCAAGTTGAAATTCGTGGTATCTAATTCTGAAGGATATGTATGTAAAATGCCTGTTACTTAATAGCCAGATTAGGCACTTAAAAAGGAAGGAGATCAAAAGGTATTTATTTTGCAATGAAATTTAGACATTTAGTTGTATAAGCTTCTTTAGGGGGGGGAATTAAGTAATTCTTTGATAATGAAATTGCTAGAAAAACCATAGTAATTATCAAGGGTTGTATTTTTTAAATCATGATTCAAAGACCTAGGTGCAATATAATTGAAATCACAAGTAAAATCAAAAGACATTTAGAATTGAGCATTATAGTAAATTAGTCCTTATCTAATTGGGAAAAATTAGACTCAATCACAACTAATCAATTGTTTAGGTTAATTTTTAATTTAATAAATCAGAATTATATGTATATATGCAGAGTTCAGTTTGTGTAAGATGTAAAATTTTAAGCTGTACATTTATTTCTACTAGACTTTTCTAGTTGTACTTTTTATTTATCATATTTTGTGACTTTTTACAAATATTAATTTTAACATATTCAGCAGTTTGTGTTAAGGACTATAGCTTAAACTATATTTAATGGGTTTTTCTGTAGCCCAATTCAGAACTAAAACTTTCAAGCTAGAGAATTGCAAATCAAATACTTGATTCTTCAAATGACCTTCATTAAAAAAAAAAAAAAAAAAATTTAAATAAATTTAATTAAAAAAAAAAAAAAAAAAAAATAGGTTCATATCTAATTAAAAATTTAAAGAACAAAATCTTTTTATTGTGTCTGTTTAAAGTATGAGGTGTGTGTGTGTCAGATTAAAATTCGTTCTCTTCATCTGTTTAAATTTATTTAGTCATTTGTCAATAGTTGACTGAAAACAAATGGGAAACAAGTAGGTAGCTGCAAGGTAAGATGTTTTACTTGAGGCGATTGTGATTGGATCAATAATCTCTTGTAATATGTCAAGAATTTTGATTCCGAATCTTATTTCATTTTTCAAATTAATTTATTGTATAATTAGATTTTTCTGTACAATATTCAAGTGAAGAAATAGTAAATTTGTTTGATTATAAAAAATCTGTTGTTTTTTTGTTAAAAAAAAAAAAAAAAAAAAACGAGATTGTAGATAAAAATATAAATATATATATATATTTTTTTGATTTTTTTTCTCTCATTATAATCACAAATATGAAGTTATGAACAAAATAAATTGAAAAGGGATAAATGACATTTTTGTTTTATTCACTTTCTAATTTTATGTAAAAGATTTTAAAACTAATAAATAAAAATAAATATTTAATATATTAACATATCTATATTTATGGCAGAAAAATTGTAAAATATTTTTAATCTTAACAGTTAAAAAAAACCAAGTTTAAACACAATATTCCTTGTATGTGGAATCTTGTTTTCTTTCTGAATAGTGTTGAATACCACAAAATTTTGCTTAAATTTTTGTTGTAAGCTAGGAGAATTTCATTTTGAAATATTAATGCAAACCTCTGTTTAATATTTCTTGGCTAAAATATTTTCAGAAATCAAATATAGATCACTAGTTACAAGAACATTTTAAATAATTACTTGAAATATTAAATTTATGTAATTTTTAAAACTTTTTATCAAAATTATTGAATTGTTCTTTATTTATCCTTAACGGCTTCTTACTATCCCTCCAGATGCCACTTTAACATTTGATGTAGAACTTTTGAAACTGGAGTAAAGTTTGCATTGTTTGAAGTGTTCATTTGTGCATGTGTGTAGAGGTACACTCCCATTACCAGGAGGCTTATCAACATTTTTTTTTTTTTTGCCTTCTTTTTTTCTGAATGATAACCAATTGTTTTTATTTTTGTTAGAATTTAGCTGTCTTTTCAATCAAATCCAAAACTCCTCAAATTTTTCAAATATTTATATGGTGTTATGGGAGAAGTTTTTTGCGATTTTTCACTTAAATTTATTTTTCATATGTTTTTACATATTTGTTCTTAAGGGTGTATTATTTCATTAACTAGACCCCAATCTTATTTAAACAATCTCCATATGCAATAATAACTACTGCCTCTAAATCATAATGATTCAAATGTGTATTGATTGTTGTATTGATTTTTTAGATGAATACTTACTATGCAAGTTATGTTTTTTTATTTACTACAATTTTGATTGAAATTTTTATTTTTTATTTTGATGCTGTTATGAATAATGAGCTCTATGAACTATTCCAATGTGTGATCTCAAAATTGCTTTTTTCATGAATATTTCTTGATGTTAGCTGTTAGTTTGCTTTGTTTGGAAGAAAGGAATTTTTGCTTGATTATATATTCTTCCGCATTTGTGTGTTTTAATTGCAATAAAAGCTGTTTGTAGTATTTGTTAAATGAATTATTGCTACTATTGATATTAAAAAGCTTTGGATGATTTTCAAAGGGTAGAGCACAAATATTTGTCAAAGTAACACACTGGCCACTATTAACTGTATTTCTTTTTTTTTTTTTTTTTTTTTAATCATAGATAATTTAATTTAAATGCAATGCCTGCATATACTTAATTTCTTGTTAGCATTGTAAATTATTAAACATTAATCTAGATTAAGCTACTTTTCTTTTTTAATTGTTCATTTTTTTTTCAAAATTTATATTGTAAAAAATATATAAGATCTATAATTTACTTAATTAAAAAGGAACATTTTAAAATGTAATATTCCTTTAAAATATGCATTTTGTGAGATTTTTTTTTTTTATAGTTGTGTCCAGTGTGCAACTTTTGATACTAAATGTTGTACATGGATAGAAATCAAATTGAGGGCGCTTGACTTTTGTGGTTCGCACTTAAATAGTATTGTGTAGTGTGTATTATTTCATCTGTGTTTTACATATTGATGTTTTGTAGCAATCTCTGTGCTAAATAACTGCTGAATGCTTGATCTTTTTTGTAATTTACGATACGTAGCATCTGTTAAAACAAAGGTTTAATTTCAATTTTGATTCTTTACATAAAAATATTCTCAAACAGTGCACATGCATGCAAAATATTTATTTTTATAAACTTAACTGCCAGCTTAACCTTAGCTCCAGAAATAAGCTCATTTTTCTTTTTTGTATACATATATATATACTCTCACTCACACTTGGTATGCAAGTTTATACTTCATGAACTAAGCTTCAGGTACAGTTGTGTTCAAATATCTCAATCTTGCATGTCACTTTTAGTGCAAGCTTTGAAACACATAAGCTATGGTCGTATTTTGACCTTTATTTCAATAGACAAGCGTAGGATAATAAATTTGATTCAATATCAATATGGAAATCAAATGTTCTTAAGTTTTTATTCTTTCTATCCTATGTATTCAATATCGTTTGTTCCAATTCCACAAATGTAGGATTGATATACAAATATATTGTTTTATCTATGTATGCATTTTGTCGAAGGCTATGTACCATTTTTATGAACATTAATAAAAAGTCCCTCTGCATTGTCTTTTTTAATTCTAGTATGAATAATGGTTAGATTTATTATTTGCTATTCAAAATGGAAAAATATCTATTATTATATAAATCTTTGGTTTATCTTTTTGCTTTTAATTTGATTTTCAGAGTTTAGGATGTAAAAACTTCAGAAATGTCAACTTTCTTGTATGTTAGTTGATTGCAGTAAATATTTGATTGAAAATTTTTTATAGTCATTAATTTTATGGAAATTGTGTATACTTTTCTTAAAATTGCTGTTTAATTTCTTTGATAATAAAAGTTTTCCCAAAGAAATAAGTGTTCTACAATCAATAAGTTTTAATTATTTCTAATTATGTAAGATATATCTGTGTCTCTTCAATCTTCTTAAATATAACCTTTCAATTATCATGAAAGGAATTGGGTTTATTTTATAATGGATAAAAAAAAATCGGGAAAAGGTTTATGCTTTGTGATTAACAACTTGATTTCCAAAGCTAACACTCGAGTCGTTCTTTTTATAAAATTTGGTGCATTCATTTTAAAAGGAATGGAACATTTGTAAGTAATTGAAAGAAAAGAGTATTCCATTTATGGTTGCCACTGATGGCATGTAAAAACCCATTATTGTAGCTACCAAAAAGTTCAATTGGCTAAGTATCTGTTACAAGGCCATTAATATTTTATCTAGAGAAGGGGCTTGCAGAAATTTTGGTGTAATTTATACATGTACATAAAAATTAGCATTTGGGATCCAGTCTATTATTGATAAATATATAACTCTTCTTCTATTATTTACAAATATATAACTCTTCTTCTTTTATTTACAAATATATAACTCTTCAAGTTAATGATAGCTATATAAAATTTTACATTGTATCATATATGTAATAATATGCACTATTTTTATACGAAATTTTTTAATGATCTTAAGCTATTCTGTATTACATTAATTTTTAACATGGATTATTTATTGGAATAATCTGAATGAGTCACATGATTTTTGAACAGTTTGTTTTTTCCTTTTCGTCACTAGATGATTCTTCAGTGGAATTGTAGGGTGTATTGTTGCTTTTTTTTCTTTCTTCAGCCAAGTTTTCCCAGATGTTTAAGTTTTCTCTGTAAAATGATATAAAGCATTTTATATTTTTGTTCATTAGTTGACAATTTTCAATGATTTATTCCTATTTCTTTTCAAATAAGTTTTCTTATTTTTTTTTTTTAAATTAAATATTAGATAATTTTTTCTCTACAAATCCTCTATATGTGTCTTGGCTTGTATTTTTTGATAAACAGTATCTAATCCTTAGTATAATCTTTAAATAAGAATGGAGTTAAATTGCATAGATTTTTAATCTTTTGTGATTATTAAACAAATTCCTCTGATTTTGAAAATCCATTATGTTTTTTTAGTTCCTATAAAAATGCTGAAAGAGTAGAATTTATTATTTAAGGAAGAGTTTCTGTAGAACGATATGTTAAATTTATTTCTAGTGTTTTTTACAGAATGGCAGAATTTTTGACTTAGTGTGACAGGATTATCTCAAATCAAAGTCTGAGTGAGAAGTAACTAACAATGGTCCATGCAAGAAATGTGCTGAGGGACTTAAAATTCTTTTTCTTGAAAGAAAAAAAAAAAAAAAAAAAACAATTATAATTCTTGAAAGTAGTGTTGCATTTTATTTTATATCTTTTAAAATTGTATCAATATAGTGAATAATTCCAGAACCCTAATATTTTATCACTGTATGTATATATTGTAAATAATACTTACCTGCATCCATCCAACATAGGTTTTGTTTCAGGTATCAAAGTGTAGAGCAATTCGTAGCAAGGAATGCAAATCCCTTTCAAAAAACTCACCTAGGTGGAAATAAATATCAATTGAAGGGTCTTGCGAAGGGAATCGTAAAATTTTAATTATACCAAGAAATTGCCAACTTATCTGGGTAAATTTATTCTGTAAATCAATTGATCCTTATGTACGTAATATAAGTTACAACTATTAGTATTGATTTATTTGATTTCAGGAAGCTGTAGATTAAAGTAATCCCACAGTATCAAAGTTTTAATTATTACTAAAAAATAATCGAGATAGAAATTTAATTTTTATTTTTAAAACTTCATTACATATCCATCCAGAGTTTTACATTTATTCCACTGTTTCGTGGCTTTCAAAGGCCATTGTTATTAAACTCAGTAGTTTAAACTCCATACTTACGGTTACTTAAATCTGTGGCCTCCTGAAACCAAACCAATCAACATTAATAGCTGTAATTTACGACATTGATTTTACATTACAAAAATTATATTTCAGTAAAATATCACCTTTTCAAAAATGATTTAATAAAAAAAATAATACTTCAATTAAAAATCGAAGTGTTTTTTCGTTATTGTGTTATTTCCAATTCCGTCTGTAATATTGATACATATGTTTCTTGTTGGTTTTAGCGGACAGTGTGACTGATGCCTGTTAAATCTGTCGAGATCCCAAGTCCTGAAGTCAGGACTTGGAAGTTGGGAGATGAAAGTGCCAGCTCGGGTGTCGCTCTCGTCAGTTGACCGTGGTTGAAAATTGCGAGTTCCGTCAGCTATATAGCTCTTGTGTTACTTCTCAGTGCGATGTTAATAAACACAATCACTGTTTATGTGCCCCTCAGGGGCTTGGTCTTTATTCAATAACTAGCATCATGACACCGATGCACCGAAATTGTTTCTTTTGCATGGGATTTGCTATCTCTAGTAAACACAGGCGATCTTCGGTTTTCGATCCTCCTTCCTGTCATTTAATTTATATCTCTTTCCAATTTTTTTCAAATGTTTCTCTCTTGTTTAGCGCTGAATAGCTACGTCTGACTCTTGTGCGTCATTAAATTCCTCCATTAAAAAGTGCGTTGTTTTATAAATCTTTTTAGGAAAAAAAATAACGAAACTTACTTGTGAATCTGGTTGTTCATCCATTTTATTTCTGTCCATTATTGGTATTGGTTGTATTCCTTGAGATTTTTCCACGTCGCCCTATAAATTGATTAGAAACATAAAGGAAAAAAAAATCAGGGATTATTTTTTATCAGATGAATGTAATCTCTAAATATATATTTTTTGTACCTGATCGTAAAACTCTTCAAAAATAACTTTTACGATTTCTTTTTGCTGGTCCCAACTTTTGGTACTTCCGCACAGATCGCATGCAGTCATAGTAATGGCTTGCAATAATAACCTGAAAAAGTAGCATGAAAAACACGTATAAAGTCAGTTAACTCTATGAAAAACTTTGAAAAAAAATTTTCAAACAAATTATTTACGCTACATAATGGCCGCGATATCCTAGTGGTCAAGGTTTGGAGCTCGCGCCTGACGTTTCCGTCGAGCCCTGGTTGGTGATGCATTTGAAGAGGGTTGATGCACGTTATATCTGGTCAAGATTCCAATTTCTCCTTTGGTGTGGAAGTTTGGAGAGTGAGTTACCAGCTAAGGTGTCGTCCTCGTCACTTGACTGACGTTTAAAATTATTCAGTTCGTTGTCAATAGCCCACGAGTTACTTCCAAGCACAATGTTAATGAAACAATAAATCAAGGATGTCAGTCAATCAGTCAACGATCGTTCAGGGACTTATTTGCCTTTAGGCAAATACGGGCGTCTTGATCACGAGATATCCTAGTGATCATTTTCTCTTCCATGCGGTTCACTGTGGTAAACACAGTTGACTCGACCCTCTCCGTGAAACAAATGTAAAGCAACTTAACTAGTTTGGGCTCTTGTGTCATAATCCCTAACTGTTACTATTATTGTAGTCTGGTGGTTATTGTCGCTTCTTGGGTTCAAACCTTGATACCACTAAAGACCCGCCGTGTACCCGGGGCTGATGCACGTTAAATCTGTTCGGGGCTCAAAGTCCTCCCGTTGGCATGGTGTGGATGTTTAAAGAGGAGAGCGCCAGCTCTTGTGTCATCGTCATTTGACAAAGATTCAAAATAACGAGGTCCGGGTAACGACCATGTTTTACTGTTTAAAATTTACCCTCCCATCTTAACATTTAAACATTTCTATAATTCTAGATTTTTCCATAATTAGTTAATTTTCAAGCAAATTAGGGATTAAGGCGAAAGAAAGCTTGGAAATTAAGCTATTAAGGGCTGCTGAAATATTGGAATGAAAGGTTATGAGAGCGATTGGACGCTTGCAAGCTAGTGAAGCGACAACTGCATTGGCCCAAACGTTGAAGGGGACTGGACTTCAGATCAGAGTTAGCGCAAAATGCTCCAACACTAGATTTTTTCTGTTGTCCGTTAGAATTTTTCCTCTTGTTGCTTTTAGTGCGACGTTAATAAAACCAAACTATCCACCATTCCTGACAAAAGCTCTTAAGTGTGAATTCAGAGTTTCTCAACAGAATCTCAAAATCTGTCGTTTGCTGTTTGAATTTAGAGTGGCTAATTAAAAACAAAGCACGCATGCTCAACATTGAAAGATTCTGTAATTTACTGGAAGTTATTAAAGCATTAATGTTCAGTGTTCATGAAAGATGAACCTCTGGTATCTCTTCGTATTAAGAGTGACTGTAAGCTTTCTTATTGAATACATTTCTTCTAAATATATTTATTTTCATTGGTAAATTTGGTTTAAATATATATTTTTAGACTTCTTTTTAAATTAAAAAGGTTTTTGGAATATCCAAAGGGGAAAAAAACAAATAAACAAGGAAATACATATTTTAAGCAATCGTAGGGTAAAAATTTTAAAAAAATTTCATGATCTCGATCATCAGTCTATTTCTACATTTAATAACATGTTTTCCAGTGTATAAAAAGGCTTATTTTAGGAAGTTTGATGTATATTTCTAGTAGCTTGTCATGCACAAGTAAAATTTTATGGCGATCATTTATTTGGCTATAAATATTTCTCAAAAATGTATCTAAACATTCTCCTTCATTTTGTAGTAAAGTCGACTCCCAATATAGTGAACTTCTACAGACCCAATAAGAAGCCATTCAAGGGCTTACTTTCTTTTGGTGGGGAACCATGACCCCGAGGAACCCTAGGGATTTTTTCTTCCCCATGGGATTTGCTGTCTTTGGTAAATACGGGTGAAGCACCCGCGGGATATCCCTAGCGATCTACTCTTATTTTCGACCCTTCTTATCAAGTAATTTTTATTTTATTCAACTTTTTCCAATGTCTAGATTACAGATTCAAATTGTTTGCGCAGCATAGCCAGATTTGACTTTTTGCGCCATAAATCTTATCTTTCACTCACTCGCTCAATAAGAAGCTCACTGTAACCGAAGGTTCACTATATCCAGTTTTGTTGAAAATAGTCATTAAGGGGAAAACACAATTGAATAAATTATCAATAATATAAATATTCACATATCTATATTCCACTGAATGTGTTTAACCATTTTCTTAGAGTTTCTTCATTCCCTTTTTCATCTCGACGTAGGTTTTTCGCTCCATCCAAATTTAATTCGCGATCTGTGTGGATCATGCTGCGATTTTCCTAAAAACTAGATTTGATATGGATAATTGCTTGAATATCGCTGATGGATTGGTTGCATCTTCTAAACGTTTGATAAATATTATTCTAATTGAAAATGCTTTTCTATATACGAAATTCGCCGTTTTTACCAATTTTTTTTTTTCAGGATACTGCTGAGATGCTGCAAAATCTCTTTAGTTCGAAAATCTGAAATGTTTTTAATTCGAAATATTTTTAGTTCATTCACTAAACACGGGTTCAATATATCTAGGCTCTACTGTATATTCGAAGTTTAGGATAGAAAATTATATTAAAGGCTGTTCGGCACATAAAGTTGCTCTTTTGATAAAGAGCAACTTTGAAATGAGGAAAATTAATTTTGATTATTAACTTTTCTCTGATGTTACGAATGGAATTTTTTAGCCGGCTGCCATAAAACTAAGTATTAAAACTTATTACCTGTGTTCTGCGTTATTGAAATTGAATTGTTTCCCATTAACTAGTGCGGTCAAGTTAGATTTGTTCGGAAAAAATAACGCCAAGTCTGTGGCCAGAATGCAATGCTTGATGTTATTCAGCACCTGTTAATAGAAAAAAAAAATACTAAACAATTTCTACCAGATAAGATTTTGTTTTATTGAGCACATTTAGACTAAAATTAAAATCTGAAGCATGTTCAATATAAATTAAGAGGATTTGGGAAAAAAAAAAAAAAAAAAAATGGCAAACTCATGACAAAATTAAAAAGATAAAATTGTATTCAATGACTTACCTTTTTATAATCAGCTGAGGACAAGTTGCTGAATATGTTGTGTCCGTCTTGCTAAATGAGGCGGGGAAAAAAAAAACACGCGTGTTAATCAAAATAGCATTAATATCATGCAAATAACTCTTTTTACAACGTTTTTCTGAATTTCACTTGGTGTGTGTGTCATCAAATTTTCGATCGTTAATTTAACCAACTTCCCATCAAGCTAGAGCTTTGAAATTTTGGGAATCGTTCGTACTCGCCTAACAATGCAATATTTAGACGTTTGCGACAAGTTTTAACTGATATTTTTTTAAATAATGCAGTTTAGCCCAATCACTTGGCGCAATTTGAATAATTGCCAAACTTGGCGATTTTTTTCTTTTTTTTATGGCTGAATGTGTGTGTGTTTTATGTTTTACAATTTGGCAAAATACCGCCAAATAATTCCTGTCTCCAAGAGTGGTTTGACTAAAATGTATTCCAACCATTTAATTTACCGGATTAATTAATTTTAGTTAGTTTTAACGTTGTTATGTATTTCACTTGGTGTGTGTCTGTATGTATGTGTATCAGTGTGTCATCAAATTGTCTATTGTTAATTTAACCAACTTCCCATCAAGCTAGAGCTCTGAAATTTTGGGAACCGTTCTTATTTGTCTAACAATGCAATATTTAGATATTTGCAACCAGTTTTAACTAATATTTTAATAATTTTTTTTAATAAACTTTGCCACCATATAAAAACGTTGTTTTTAAAGACGTTGGTTTTTATTTCGAATTATTACTTATATGAAATGGATATTTGTTGTGTGTCAAAACATTTTTGCAGGTGTTGTGGATATCTAAATGATGTATGTGGCCCGTATTGGACAAAGAAAAGGTATTGCTTGTTAATCTTTTCGTGTCTGCATTCATTCTTGCGAAAAAGTTAACCCAGCGTGTCCCACGAAAGAGTTCACTAGCTTCAATTCCGCTACACGGATAAACAATATTTTTCGTTTTTTTAAACTATTGAAAGATTCCAACTATTTAGTTATATAAATTCGAAGGGCAAAATTAAATTGTATTAGAGAGATCACATTTGATCCAATATATAGATTGTCCCTACTATCTAAAGAGAAAAAAAAAGAACTTAGAAAATCAGGGCTGCAGTAGCCTAGTGGTCATGATTGCGAAGTTAAGGCCGTGTTGGTTTCGTCGAGTCGTAAGTTCGAGTCCTGATGCTTCTAAAGACGTGCTATGTAGTGGGGTTGATGCACGTTTAATCTGCAAAGGTTCCAAATTCTCCCTAGGGATGCTGTGGAAATTTGGCGAGCTCAGGTGTTGTCCTCACCACACCAAGTAGCGGAGACTCGAGCAGCAGATATAGTAATACGTTATGTGAGGAAGTTCACGCCAGGCGGAAACAAAGACATTAAATGTTGTTTTCAAGCAGAGACCAACGAAATGTGTGACTCTGAGAAATTTATTTTAATATCTTTCTTTCTCTTATATAATTAATTGTATTGCTTTTAACACCTAATTAAATGGGTGCCTGGCACAAGCAATCCATTAGGGCATTTTTTTAAACATTTTTCTTTGCATATTTTGTCCTGTAATTGGGTATAAAACAAGGTCTTGAGTAAACTCACTGGTTGGATTTGGGCAAATTATCATTTTTTTTTAGTGTTTGTTTTAGTCATTAAACAAGTTATGCTTTTTTTTTTAAATGAAATGATCACTGATCATTTTTGATTTCTTAAAATACTTCTATTTAATTGTAATACAGGCGGAACATTGTTCCTTTGATAAAATTATATTGCATATAGTATTAACCAAAATTTGAAGAAAACAATTATTCTCTAGTATTAAAAATTAAACCGCAGTAAAATTGGTATAAACTGTCAACTTTTACTTCTTCGTCCAAATTCGCTCTGAAAGTGAATTTGGACAAACTTAGTTTTCTTTCTAAATCTGAAAATGCGATAAACTAAATGTATCTTTGTTCCAGACTGAAAAATAATAGGGAGAAAAGGTAAAAATTGTTTGATAAGAAGGGTAGAAAGGTCACTATGGTATCCCGAGGTGACTCACCCGTATTTAACAAATACAGTAAGCCCATGATCAATTGTTTTATTAACATTCGCTCGAGAAGCAATTGGCGACGGACCTTGTAAATTTGAAATTTCGTCAAGTGAGGAGAACGACATCTGAGTTGGAATCCTTTTCTCCAAACTTCCATGTCATTCAGCCATGGCCACAGTTTGGAGAGGGGGTGCCAGCTCAGGTGTCGCTCTCGTCCCTTGACCGAGGTTCAAAATTATGAGGTCCATCGCCAGTAGCACTCGTGTTGCTTCTAGTGCGACTTGAATAAAAACCAAACAAATCAGCCATGGGCACTCTACGACCGCGCAGCAGTTTAGTTTAGTTTTTATTAACGTCGCACTAGAAGCAACACGAGTGCTATTGGCGACGGATCTCGTAATTTTGAACCTCGGTCAAGGGACGAGAGCGACACCTGAGCTGGCACCCCTTCTCCTAACATCCACATCACGCCAACGGGAGGACTTTGGGCCCCAAACAGATTTAACGTGCATCAGACCCGGCTACACGGCGAATCTTTGGCGGCCAAGGATCGAACCCGCGACTGAACGAAAACCGCCGGCCGCTAGTCCACGACCTTGACCACTAGGCTACCGCTCTTGGGGAAGAAAAAGATCACTAGGATACCTTGGGGGGTAATATGATTTCCTAAAGAAGGGCTCAGTATAAACCTAATTGGCTTAAAATTACGATATCCAGATGGTCCTCTTGTAACTTTTAGTGCGGCTTTAATAAGAGTTTCTCTTAATGGTGATTAAAGAGAAAATTTTGAGAATTGAATTTTGGAATGTCACATTGAATGTTTCTGATAACTATTAGCTTTGATCGGTTTGAAAATGTAAGTCTTGCATCTGTTATGTGCTCATTTTTTTTATGAGCGAAGGTTATATCAATTGAGTGCGGTTTCCATTGTATTTACTGGATTTTTTTTTATTTCACTGTTATTAAGCGAGATGCATTTTGTGAGGGAAAAAGAATAATTTAGGTTTGATCGTCAATTTTTTATAAAACTGCGACAAATTTGATTCGTTGATAGTGAGAGACATTTACCCAATAAAAATCGGTCTTAAACTTTAGACAGTTTATTCAAATCTCTGAACAATCAATATTTAAAATAAAATATGTGGAGTGGTTTACTTTTAACCTTACTATACCTAATAATCGTAACTATAATAATATTTATTTATCTTGCTACCTCTATACAGTAAATTTCTAACAGTATCCGATTCGATAAGATGCATGCTGAATGTCTTATTGCAGTTGAACTGTTGTAACGCTCCTATGTTTCCCTCCCCCCTCTAACTCCTCTATCTCTCCTCATTTCTCTTCGCTACACTTCATATATCGCGACTCTTTCACAAAAAAAAAAAAAAAAGCTTTTCATATAAAACATAGTAGTAAAGTAATTTGGAGGTTAGCTAAGGAAAATGCTCGTAAGAACCCGTTACAAAACGAGTAATAATTATTTTTAGAAATATACTTTCAGTAACTCACTCATTTCATTTTCATCCAACTTTGATTTAAAAATTATTTATTTAATTATTGTTATATAAAGTTTATCTTTAAGAATGAGTTCGACCCATTTGAAGTTCGGGTCAGAGACATGCAAGTGTTTTTGATAATTAATATATGTAGGAAAACAAATATGCTGGAAAATTACAAAAAGGTAAGGTTTAAACGGTCTTAAATAATAATATTTTGACAGTCCTAAAGCAAACCATCTTAACCGTATATGAACAAAAAACAACATTTCTATTCTTACGAGAAGAGCGGAGATGAAATTAGCCAGTAATATAGCAAATATGTGCTAAACATACGTCATCTTTTTTTTAATCTGAATGTTTGTCGGTCTGCTATATACACAAATCCACATCATTGATCGTATCGCTCTAAAAAAATTTTAGAGCTTCGTTGATATGTGGAAGGAGTCGAAAGCATATTCCTCCCAAAAAAATGGGGGAATTGTTTTCGTAAATTTCTTTTTTTCAACATCTTTCTCCTCCAACAAAGAATTTTTTTTTTTTTTTTTAAATTTATTTTCTAGAAATTAATATATTTTTTGATGATTTTTTTCTTGTGTTTTTCAGATTTTTCTTAATAATGCTGAACCGATAATTTTGTATACTTTGTTGGCAAACTCTCGAACGAAATGTTGCAAAATTGAGATTCTTTCTCCATCTGAGAGACACAAATTAAACAGCCCGTTTTTGGTGAATTTTTGAAAATTCGCTTGAAAACTATCAATTTTGAATTTTTAAAATCATTTCATCCAGAAATCTACTAATACACATGAAACCATTTTCATATAGTATACAGAATGAAATTAGGCCTTCTATTTTAATGAAGTAATTTTTTATAATCTCTTAATTTTAATAATTACTTGAAAGTCACTTAAAATTACTCAAAATATTATTTAAACGTTGGTCCTTATTAAAAAAAAAACATTTATGCTTCAAGCTGAATTGTTATATTTTTCAATTCAGCCGTGTGGTAATCTAAAATAATTTGTAATTTTTTGAACACATTTTTTTCAAAGTGATTTAAAAAAAAATTCTTGAAATCGAAGTTCTAAGAACAACTTAGATGAAAAGTAGAACAGTTTTATGGCTGGAAATGTATTCGAAGTTTCGATCAAGTTCTTTTAAATTGGACGAAGACAGTCTTAAACTATGTGTTATGAATATTATTACCTGTAGAATAGAAACTGTCATGTTGAAGTGATGATGTTCCAGAACAGATGTGGAGTAAATGGCAGCAAGTGGTGATGCAGCATTTTTCAGAAATTGGTTGGTTTTGCCTCGATGATCCACATCGTGACAAAGACACGCAACATACAAGGCGAGTTCCTGGAACAAATAAAATTACTTTCTTATCCTTCCCTTTTCAAATCTATAATTCTTCAGACGCACAGATCGTGCGTCAAATACAGCCCTTCCTATGGTCTGGGAAATACGTCAATTTTCGAAAATTATAAGAATGATTCGGAGTTCAACATCAAAAAACGTTTGTATTGAAAAGACTCTGGTAATCGCACATAAGCTTACAAGGATTTTTAAAATTTTATTTTCAGAAAGTACTATCGGTTCTTGACTAATTTAGTTGCTTTATCTCTATTTTTGCTTGAAAAAGGCAACTGAATCGATCAGTAGAATCTGAGCTCATCGTCAAGGGAAAGATGAGAATGCTGCGAAAAATAATTAATGGAGACATTTAATTTACTTTTTATCGTTGTGTCGATAAAAAGAATTTAAAACTGTTTGCAGAAGAACGCTAAAATTCGCAAGCCCCTTTCAGTAAACATAGTCCATGTGTCCGAGTTTTAAAGTACAGTAATCTCTCAGTAAACCTGCAGATATTGGACCAGAACATAACCAGATTACCTGAAATGCAGAATTACTGGAAAATCAGTACAAATAACGCATTTAAAGATCAAAAGCTATGTATTATGCATAAAATTTATTCTAATCACGCAAATTAAGTGTCAAATGCTCGAAGGCAAAATGGCAAAAAAAATGTTCTGTTTTATTTTGATAGCCTGTATTATTAAATTGATTAGTTGGCTTTATTAACATCGCCCTAGAAGAAGCACGAAGGCTATTGGCGAGGGACCTCGTAATTTTGTAACTCAGGCTAAGGACGAGGACGACACCTAAGTTGGCACCTCCCTCTCCAAACCTCCACACCACGCCAACTGGAATACTTTGAGTCTCTACTGATTTAACGTGCATCAGCCCGGACTACATGGTGGATCTTTAGGAGTATCTAAACTCGAATCCATGACTCTACGGAAGCCGTGAGTCCGCTACCATGATCATTAGACTACCATGACCACATTATTCCATTAAAGTAGAAGTCATAAAATAATTTTCTAAACATAGTTGTTTGCTAAGTGAAACACTCTTGATTTTTTATAAATTTCAATTGCAATGTAGAGAGCAATTTTTGAAATTTCTTGTCTGGTTAAAAAAAATTCAATATGAGCACCATTAGAGGCTCTGCAAATCTCCAAACAGTAATCGATCTTCTATCAAATGTTTTTTAACATTTGGAGTGTTATGAAACTGACAGCTGCAGAGATACGTTGTTTCAATTGATCCAAATCGTGGACTTTTTGTTGTTGGACAACGATTTAATAAAACCCCGTACAAAGAAGTCATGTTGTGTTAAGTCCTGAGATCTCGAAGACTAAGCTCCTTCTATTTAACGCCCAGAGAACATCTTTTAAGTGTATTGGAGTGCCGTCTTACTGATAGATGAAATCTGGAGGCAATAAATAGCTCCCCAAGAGCTCGGAGGGAGGGGGTATCGAGCTTCCTTATTTTAATCAACAATTTAATATACATTTTGTTCACTCATTAAATAAACTTTAAGACCATTTATTTTTTGATACAAGTTCTTTTAGATAAAACTTTGAAATGGAGCAAACAAACAAAAAAAAAAAGCTTAAAATAATAATACGAAATAATTAAGCAAATGTAACTTCAAATAGTAAAAATAAATAATACGTAATCCACGTTTCTTCATGTATTATATCGCATATTTAAAATCTGCCCGAGCCTAAATGGCCCATCTCCGTTTCTGTAACCTTTGGGTCTAGGGCACAAATTTACTAGTTAGTGTCCAGGCGGCCGCGGTAGCCTAGTGGTCATAGTTTCGGATTCGTGGCCGGCGGTTTTCGTTCAGTCGCGGGTTCGATCCTTGGCCGCTAAAGACCCGCCGTGTAGCCGAGGCTGATGCCCATTAAATCTATCGGGATCCAAAGCCCTTCCGTTGACGTAGTGTGGCAGTTGGGTGTCGTCCTCGTCACGTGACCGAGGTTCAAAATTACGAGGACCGTCAGCAATAACCCTCGTGTTGCTTCTAGTGCGACGTTAATATAAACTAAACTAAAACTAGAGTCCAGGCCGAGTGGTCAGGTAGTGTCTGCCAATTAACTTCGCAAGCGAACTTGTTACTCATTTATCAACCCTGTAAGGATGAAGGGCTGAGTTGACTCATGATCAGTACTGCAAGCCGAAGCCACCGGAAAGCGAACTTAGATCGGCAGTGCCTGTAGTCAGACACTTATTCTACAATATTCTCCAACCCCTTTAAAAAGGATTTTCAGTCTACTGTAAACAATATTTAAACGAAGACATAACTGTGAGTAAAATTATAGCAAGTATTTGATGTAAACAAGTGGCCGCGGTAGCCTAGTGGTCATGGTCGCGAATTCGCGGCCGGCTTTGTTTCCGTCGAGTTGTAGGTTCAAGTCTTAAGCCCTGCAGCGGGGTTGATGCATGTTAAATCTATCGAGACTCCTTCTATTGGGGTGGTGTGGAAGTTCGGAGAGGAAGGTGCCAACTCCGGTATCATTGTCACTTGACCGAGGTTCATAATTATGAAATCTGTCGCTAATCGCCTTCGTGTTGCTTCTTAGTACGACGATGATAATAAATTATTGAAAAGCAAATAAAATGAAGTTGCGCTCATTTTGAGTTTCCTTAGTGGTAATATTTATGTATAATTTGGTATTATTACTAACTTAGATCTTCTCTACCATTTAAAAATGTTTCTTAAGATTTCATTTACTTATTCTTTTTTTTATTATTATTTTCTGCAGCGTCACTCCAGATTGCATGGGACCTTGAAATCTTTAAGACTGCTAATTAAAAAAATGTAGAACAGTAAAACTATAAAATATGAATATGAATGTTACCTGTCATAGAATTTTGTGGGAAAAAAATAGAATGATGATTCCGTTTTTGTGTACTGACTTTTGGTGTGTGTGTGGGTCCCTTTTATGTTCAATTGATTAGTCAGGCTGTAATTACGGAAAAAATGGCAGTAATGTCTATTGATTCGGACTTGGTAAAAAAAAACATGTAGCTATCTCTATCGACGGCATAGCACTAGTGCGGTGGCCACTTGCTTTTTCAGATACTTATATTATTGTACAACTAATATTTTATCAATATATCATGATTAAATATCTGTATAATACGTATAATGAAAGAGTTTATAACTGAGGATTTCAAGGAAATGTTTTTCTCTAATAATAATAAAAAAAACATTTGAATGGTAGAGGAAAAAAATATTATTTTTGAAATCAGCGCAATAAATTTTATGCCAATAACGCATTTTTATTTAAAATCTAGACAAAAATATTAAATTTTGTACAATAGTGTTCTTAGAGGGGTTGTAACTGGAAAACACAATTACCTCAAGTGGCTTGAAGACTCCGCTTTTACGGAGGACGACATACGCTGAGTTTGCGACACTGAATCCATGATTCCAATTGTGGTATGGAACCCGTCGGTAATTTTTGCGTATCGTCAAGGTGAAGCGAACGAGAGATTCGTAATCGATTTTCATGAAGCTACAGAAAAATAAAGAACATTAAATACACGTTTCGCATCTAAATTCTTTATTATTAATAATGTCTCATGCAAAGAATACTTAAAGAAGTTCGTATGATAGATTTTTTGACACATGATTTTGAAATTTCAAGGTATTTTCTTAAAATTTATTATTTTTGTTAAGAGAAAGAAAACAACGAATTATTTACTAAAATTTAACCAAATTTTTTAGAAAGGAAAAAAAAAAATCTTCTGGAAAATTACTTGTATGGGAAACAAATAATAATCTATATTAATTAAGAAAAAAATTTGTGTGGACGATGTAGCAGAAAGATTGTATAACTCAGAAGCACAAAATTTGGTACAATGAATCTTTGGGTATTGATATTTTACAACTCGAAGCCATTTTTTCGAATATTGGCTTCAGATTTTTTTAAAAATTTAATGTTAAAGTGACCGATGAGACATATTTTGTCTTCATTTAGCGTAATTCTAGCGCATTAGATGTCCCAGTTTTCGTTGCTTCTGGCTATCGATCTTCACGTAGTTTTTTGAAGACTTTTATATCCGTGCATTTGTTTGTTCTTCGTAGCAGAATTTAGTTTTTCGGATATTGTTATTTTTATACATTTTTTTCGTTCTGTGTTGTCGAATTACGACTCTGTTTGAAATTAATCATTTAAAAAGGATATCTGGTTGAACTCTATACAAAAAAACAATACTTTCAACAAAAAACTCAAAACTTTTACTACAGCATTTGTGATATTGATAATCCTTCTATTCAAAACATCCTTACGTATACATTTCTCAAATACCAAAATTAAACGCCCTCGAAATATTCTAAATTCTAATGCTGCATACTTTGCATTTTTAGTTCAGGTGCTTCTATAACCAGCCTGATCCAATATGAACTCGCTTTCTAATAATTTGACTTGAGTTCAGTTCTATTCTTCATTTTTTTGTCCGTTTTGATCTATTTTTTCCCCTCAAATTAGATTAATTAAAAGATTTCCTTTTTAACTATCTTTTCTTGAAAATGTCATTATTTGTTAAAAAAAATTTCTCTCGTGATTTTAAATTTTTTATTATCTTACTTTATAATATTGAAGCGCATTTTTACACACTTTGTGGCTTAAGTTTCGAATTATACGTCGAAGATTATGATTTTTGCACCCTCTGAAAGATTTAAGTTATTTTTAGAAGACTATATTTGTTTTGAGTGTGTAAATTAATTGGCCGGTTTTTGATAAATTTTAAAAAACAACACTGAAAAGCGACAATTTCAAATTATTTTAGAAAAATTTCCATTAATCTATCGATCCAAATAATACAGTATTCATACGGTAAACGGAATGAATATTTGGTTCTCTTTTTAAAAAACGATGGAGAAAAAAAATATCAATTTTCGGATTTTATACAAAATTTTAATTGCACAACAGTTATCGAGTTTTGTTTTTTCGTTTTTCTACCGCTTTCGCTATGAATTCTAACTTTGGCATATTAAATAATATGATGTTACGGCCCATTCTTCTAACAGTTTATTGTTTTCCAAAAAATTTTCGGAGAACGTATTACTTATTCATTAGTTTGTTTCTATTAAAAAAAATTGTACTAAAATACTTTTACAAACTTTCATTAAGTTATATTTTATTTATCCATCCATGCGAAAAACGGGTATTTGAACTAGTTATAAATATAATTAGTGATTTTTTTAGACAAGGTGAAACTTCAGTAAAAGATTTTCATTGTGAAATCAGAGGGGATATTGTTTTCAAATTTAAGTGTAATTTTTTTGTATAATATTAATATACAATTATTTCAGCATGCAAATTTTCTGCATCTTTACTGATCTTATACACTTGCATGTGTGACAAATTAATTTAAAAGAAGTTGGTTTAACTATTATAAACTGTAAATACTTAAGGGGCTTAGTAATTTTAATTCATAATACTTAATACTTTACTTCTTACCTTTGTATCTGGGGTAGGTCAGTGAGCATTAAAATTGAAGCGACGACTTTCTCATCAGAATGCAACACGTCCGGAGAAAAAGCATAACTTAAAAAAAAAAAAGTGAAGTATCATTGTCATCGTTCATAGGTAGTTTTAAAAAATAAAATCAGAGAACTTAAGAAAATTTTAAGACAAAGGTAGTTAATCAGAATTAAAATTGTTTTAATTCTTTATTATTATATATTTTGCTCTTCACTTATTACTCTTCAATGCTACATTGCTGAAAAGAAGCATTGTGATTTTGAATAAAAACTACAGATGAAGAAAAACTTCGTAAGCTAATATATGATTCGTAAGTGCTGCAAAATATGAGAAAAAGGAAATTATAAGCACGGAATGTGAAATATTTAAATTTCACTTACTCTATTTGTCGGAAAACAACAAATACAAAATTCGTGCATAACATAAAAATGAGTAAAATATTTAATTTTAATTAGGATAAGGCTTCCTTGACTGAAAGCAATGTTACACACCTATGACATATGTATTCATGAAAATTATCAAGAAGGAACAGCGGTATTTTCTGCTTCACTTCTATAGAAGAAAGTTTTTCAAAGCTATAAAATTCATTTTCTGGGGGCTGATTAACGACAGGCAATCTTTCTCCCAAGAATGTCTTAAACATGTCCAAATGGCTTTATATCTATAAAATATGTTGCCACTCCATTTGATGAATGACTTTGTCTAAAAGAAATCGGGCCTCAAAACGAGCACGACGCGGTCTGGTTTTATCGTCCATGAAAAGGAATTCATTCCTAAATGCTGCAGCGGACCACAACATGTCTGACGATTTCTTCACAACGTAAATGAATTGCTAACAACCCTTTTCTCATGACGTACAAATCAATGCGGTCATTGAGTCACTAGCCCACATCATCACTCCATCCCTCCGAATTTGACGCTTTCGTACACTAATTCAGGATTATTCTATGCGTTAATTCAAGGTTATTTTCCCGTACACACTAATGCAGGATTATTCAATTTCGTGTGTTAATTCAATATATTATCAAGCTCTCGTGCATTCATTCGGGATTATTCAGTTCTGCCCTTTAATTCAAGGTTTTAAAGTTCTTATTCACTAATTCAAGATTATTCACATTCTCTCCAGATTATAAGACATCTATTTACAGGTTGTTAGTTAAAGCGAAACAGACACACTTGTCCATGAATAGAGATTCTTATTTCATTCATTTCTGTTCCTAATGAGATGGTTTGGTGCTCACCTTCAACTTGCATGTATGTGACGAAATGTCGATGAAACACAAGCTTTAGGTCTCGAGCATACAATCTAATAAAGTCATTTTCAAACACCTTAAGTTAAAACTCTGGTGGTGTCACAAATCCTCTGGAAGTGGTGTTCATACGGTGGTTTTCTTTTACGCTAGTGCTAAATATTAATCCTTTTTTGTGTTCTCGCAAATCTATGACATTTTCCTGATCTTCGGCTGTTATTTCTAATCTCCAAATTCTGCTTTCACAGTCTAGAAATTGTGATGCCTTTTTTTTTTACCAGGCTCTATAAAGACGCATCTAACAAATAACAATAGAATTTATTTACACTTCGCCGTCTATGCCTCGGAGCTCATTCCCACTCCTACCTCTCTCAATAATGAGTTCGCTCTCCCTCTGATTACATTCCCTTGGCAACCCTTTCTTGACTAAAAAGGAGGCTTGCTACAATTTTTTCACATCTTTAGGAGCCAGATATTACAGAAATGACACTTTGTGACACGCTGAAGGCTACCTCTAAAACGGATTACATTTGGTATGCCTCTAAGTAACCGATGGCGCTTCCAGTCTATCGATTTAGCTAAAACATCAATACAAAATATTCACACAGCGTTTTTTTAATTGTTTAAGTAAGGAATGCTTCAAGGTGCAGTGCACTTCAAACTAAAACTCGTAGTTTCTTACGTCACAGACAAAACTCGCATATATAAGTTTGTGAACCTGATAATTTTCCATTGTAACTTCTTTTATTTTACACTCGTATAGAGGTAGTAGATTAAAACTTGTTCAGCACTAGCAGTTTGGTATAGATAGATTGATAATTGAAACTATTAGAATATATCCTCTATTGTTTTGAATTGATATTAAATTTTTTTTTAAAATCTCTTCCTTTACAATTTCTTTCCTATAATGCAAAACTTTTTTTTTCCTTGTGAAAATCATTCGAAAATTAAGTAAAACACTTATAATATGCTAATATTCAGCACACTAAGTTTTGAGGGCTATCATAAATCATTAATGAATGTTTCAATGATATCAACTCATCACTCATGTAATTACGCAAATTATGTTTTGCTTTATATTTCACATAAATTTTTAAAATAGAAAAATATAACTTGAGAAAATTAAAACTAAAATATTTGAAATAAAAATGAAATCGTCCTGATTGTAAACGATGATTATTACAGAACGTCTTTATATAATATATATATATATATATATATATATATATATATAACTAATATGCTTTTAAAAGTTTGCTTAAGCCTCGAAATCAAAACGACATTTTAAAGTAAATACACTTTTTTAGAATGCATTGGCATTTATCTAATATGTTAAAGAAAGATAAAAGAAAATATTCATTATTTACTTACTCTTGCAACTGAACAAGGTCTATAGGCAAATTAATCGCTTTAATCACTTCAATCTCTTCTTCAGAACAAGTGTTATGGTACGACAGTATCTCGAGGGCTAATTTGTGTTTTTGTTCAGATCTCCGAATTTTGTCGTATAGCTATAACAAAAAGTTGATATTAAAATTATAGTAGTTTAATATTTTAATTTTACAGAGCATGCTCATTCATTGCTTTAACACAGTGACTCTCAGCGGGTTCTGTACCGTCCATTGGTGGGCATTGAAGATATCTAAGGCGGCGGTTTGGGTCCAGTCTAGGGGGCATTGAAGACTAACTGTCATCCCCAGTCAATAATCCCAAAATTGCGCAGAAAAGTTTGATTAATATTAAAAATCATCGAATGTGTGTTTTAACAAATAGCTTTAAATGTCTTGAGCAAGGTCAGAACGTATCAAAGGTAAGTATTAGTACAATATACGAGTAGCTGTTTTCCAGCATCTTTTTTAGACCTGCTGTGTAGTGGGCTAATGCTCGTTAAATCTGGTCGAGGTCCCAAGTCCTCTCGTTAGAGAGGTGTGAAAGTTTGGAGAGGGAAGTGACAGCTCAGGTGTCGTCTAGCAGTCACTTGACTTTAGTTCAAAATTATGAGAACTATAACCAATAGCTCTCGTGTTGTTTCTCATTGTGACGTTAATAAACAATCACATCCTATTATCTTTATGACTATTACATGATCGAGTTGCAGCATGCGCAGTGCACCACAGTGTGTGTGTATGATCCGTGCTGTGATCAACTAAGGTTATATTTAAAATTTGGACTGGTCATGTCAAAGTTAAGACTCCAACTACCACGAATTTCTGATCGTGATGTTTATCCTATGGAGTTCCTTACTTTATTTCTCAAAGCTAGATTATTGCTTATAATTGCATGGGGTAAAATAAATTCGAAAGAGAGAAGAATAAATGTTTTGGGGTGATCATTTTCTTTTTCTGACTTCTGTAAGTATTTTTTAAACATTTATTAAGGCTGTCGCTGCCTAATGTCAAACAACCCGATCAGAACTTGCAGAACATTTTAAAACATATAATTATTCTGATTTTCATGAACGTTTGTGACGTTGTAACACATTTGTTTTTGCTTATGACGCAATACCCTTAAAATTTAGGAACATTAAAAAAAAAAAAAACTCGCAAAATTTAAAACTTATTTATCATTACAGTATCTGAGGTGAAACTTGAAACAAATTTTGCACCAAATAAAAAAGGTTTGATTCGGATAGAAATGAAATATAAATATGCTGCTGTCTAAAAGATAGCGAAGTCAGAATATAAAATTATTCTTAGGACGTTTTGTTATCGGGAAAAAAATGTCCCAATTTTGGGTCTTATTCTTTGACATAACGTGAAGACAACCTTGAAGGTTGAAAACTTACAACTATGTTATTGATTTCAAGAACTGGAGTCAGTGGTGTTACTGAAAAGGGGATAATGAGTAATTTTTTATTCTGAGAAGGGGTGGTAAATAATTTTCCTTCGAGAGAAGAGGATGGTAAATAATTTTTCTTCTAGAAGTGGGTGATAAATAATTTTCCATCGAGAAGATGGTAGTAAATAAATTTTTTTTTGAGAAGGGAAAAGTAAATATTTTTTTTTTTTTTTTTTGAGAAAGGAGTGGTAAATAATTTTTTTTTTTGAGAAGCAGATGGTAAATAGATTTTCCTCGAGAATGGGGTAGTAAATAATTTTCCTTCGAATAGGGTGTGGTAAATAATTTTTCTTCGAGAAGAGAGGGGTAAATAATTTTTTTTCGATGTCAACTAGATTTATTTAATCATTAATTTATATTTTATCATTCACTGTGTAAAGCTTTTAATAAGAGTAATATGCATTTACCTATTAATTTTACAAGGCTTACGCCGAGATATTTATAAAATCTAAAAAAACTTCAACCCCTTAATTTTCGTACTATCGTCTAATATTTCGTAATAAAAATAGGTACTTGTTTGTCAAAAGAAATGTTTCGTACCTTTGCATGATGAAGAGCTAATCCACAATAAATGGCAAAAGTCGCAAAATCTTCCTCGTCATTTTTCGTAAAAGATCCACTCGTTTTATTCACCATTTGTACTACTCCAATGACACTGAAAAAAAAAATGCAAAAAATTTCTGTATCATAAAAAGTTTACATTCCAATAAGTTTAAATTGCGGCGGTTCTCTTCAACAGTGACGACGGAAATCATTATTAATTCAGACGTCATAATTACTATCCTGAAGGGGAATCCTTTTTGTTTAATTGTTAAAAGTACTGCAAAAAGATTTGATGGACAGACAGAGGATTCGAATCACCCCATCACTCAAAATCAACCGACTTCCGCCGCAGCCACGGGATAAAAAAAACCATCTCCTCAAAATGGTGGAAAATATCATGCCGCTGAAAAATATAACGTTTCTGTATATTTAAAAAAAATTTTACACTATGTAACGCGGTCGCAATAGCCTAATGGCGATGGTTGTGAATTCACGGCTGGCGTTATTTCTGTCGAGACCTGGTGCAACCCCTGAAGACACCGAAGACCCGCCGTGTAGTGGGGCTGATGCATGTTAAATCTGCTGAAGTCCCAATTCCTCACATGGCATGGTGTGGAAGTTTGGACAGTGGATTGCCAACTCAGGTGCCCTCCTTGTCACTTGACCGAGGTTTAAAAAAAATGAAGTCTGTCACCAATCACCTTCGCGAAGCTTCCAAGAGTGCAACGTTAACAAAATAATAAATCAATCAAAATATTTGAATATTTAATGATTAATAAACACTTAGGAGAAACATGACTGTTCCAAATTTCTAAAATCTTGTTACGAGTTCTCTCACATATTTCCCATAAACTATTCTTAAGAGATTTCTGCGACGTTATTTTTGATTTGAGAACCCCGATTTGTGAATGAACCATGACTTACGTGAATTAGCATTTCTACATATAGAAATTTAGTGAATAAGAAATGAGAGATTAGACGTATTATTATGCTACGAGGAATTCGAAGATTAGATATCGTCGTGCGCACTAACGATGGTGCCAATAGAGTTTTCGTTGTCGGTTGCTGAGACTAGAATTATACCCAGTATATACGTTTCTGATTCGGATCAAATTTTTGCAGTTATTGAGATAAGCAGAATTTTCACTTAATCTTTAGTTGCGGACGCGAAAAAGGTTTCTAATTAGCATTCAGAACACCAAAATTGATTTTTGATTATTTCTAGATAAGAATAAATAAAGCTGAAATATTTGTCGGTCTGATTATTCATTTGACTGATTACTTGGGACTTTTATTGATTGTCGATGGCTCAAATCAATAGTAGCGAAGCTGTGGCCTTCTATTTGCTTCATTTTGGAATTCCTTACCTCACTTTATGTTTTTTTTCGCAAATCGTTACTTATTGAAAGATCATGTAATTCAGGATGGGCAAATAACAGCCAATGGGCCACATATGGCTTGGGCAAGAGCTTTAATATGGCCCACCAAGAATGTCAGGAAAAAATCCGCCTTGAACTGAGATTTCTTTCCCGAACGTAAACTCATTCAAAGCAAAACTAGGTCTATCCGCAAAACAAGCAGAAGGCAATTTTTATCACTTCCCTTTATTAGGAAAACAGGAAGTGCCTGAAAATGTTTCCGTTAAGATTTAGGGATCATCTACAGAGTTTGGAGGACGAGTTCTCAAGAAGATTTCAGGACTTTACGAAAAGTGAGCATAAATTCAATCCACTTTCTTATCCCATCACTGCTGATATTGACATAGTACCTGAAGAGCTGGTGCTTGAATTTATTGATATGCAGTCAAATCACACTGTGAGAGAAATGTGTAATGCAGCGACATTAGTTGACTGCAACAAATTTTTGTCTACTGCAAAACTTTCATGTATAAAGAAATTTACTTGGAAAATGTTCTTTATATTGGAGTCTACATATATTCATGAGCAAAATTTTTCTTGCTCGAAGATTTACAAGAGTAAATGTAGAAGCTCTTTGACGTATATTAACTTGCAGGCTGTGATGAGAATATAAAAAAACAATCTCTTGATTTCAAAAAAAATATTGAAAAGTGTGTTCGAGTTTATTTGTCTCATTAAATTGATTTAAAATTAAATATGCTTGGAGCTATAGATTATATGAAATTAGCACAAAAATTAAATGGAATAAAACTGCCACTGTGTTACTTAATTTATACTTATTTATTTTCATGGTACAATTTATATCTTTACTGAAATACAAAGTTAATTAATGAATGCAATCATTTTAAACGATGCGCCCCGCCGCTAGTCTCCTCCTCCACAAAGTGGCCTTTGAGAGCCAAAACAATTCTCTATCTCTGATCGCATTCAACAACACAATTGATCGCCGAGAAGATTTGGAAGACCTTTTTTAGTTCAGACGTTACTGTCCATTCTCAGATTTAATATTCATTAATATCTCATCAGAGCTAGCGAATTATTGATGATTATTGATTGTAATCGAACTATTCATGTTGTTCTCTTAATCTGTTCCTAAATCATCATTCGTACCTAACAATTAAGGTACTAGCATTAGGAAAAGTACAATGAAAGACACTGTAATGGTCCTATTTTTCTTGTCTCATTTAATTGTGCCATCACTATTAAATAAAGTTTAGTTAAGAATTAAATAAAATCAATCAATGGAAGAAATCAAATTGGCTTTATTCGAATCTTCAAAATTCAGCATCAATATTATTACGCAAGTGGAACAGATCCCTACACACGACCGAACGCGAAGATCAATATTATTAAATGCAACTTTATTTTACCACTAAATTATTTGGATCCGAGTCAGTACTAAACGTGTAATCTAGATCCGACTAGATATCTATATATTCATCTATAATCACTTCACACAAATCGCTGAGTCAACATTTTCAAATCTTTCTCTCTTGTCACGAGCCATCTTATAAACATGTGCTAACATGTTGTCTTTAGAAAATGGCGTCAACAAAAATGAGTGAGTATAAAATGAAGGATACATGGTATTAGGTTCAAAAGATTGACAGTATAATACATTGTGATTATAATAATTACATTTAGTTTGCTTAAGGTATATTTACATTGCTAAGATACATTTAATTACATATTTTAATGTCGGCTTTTAATTTAATACCCGAACAGAATATTATTGTCTACTTTAATAATTTAATGTTTGCTTTTATTTTAATATTTAAGTTAATAATTTCTTATTAGATTTTAGCATCGTTTGTTTTTATTATTTTTGTTGTTAACATTGGAATCGTTTTCGTAGTTTTGTATGTTTTGCTTGTGAAAATAAAAATGCATTATGAATTTGAAGACTGTATTCTCTTTTCTTGATAGTAATTGTTTCTGTGGAGCTTGGGGCTTGGAAGTACGCTTACTCTACACTAATTATTATTCATTTGGAGTAATTTAACTTTTTTAAGAACATAACTGAAAAAAAAATATTAGCACATGTTGAAAGGAAATTGGCTAGACCAATTTCAATTTTTTAAATATTTTCCTCGGTTTTAAATGTTATCTCATAAATTATATTCACTACAATGTTTTAAATCTAACTTTCATTAGTCACGGATCACTCATCAAAAGAGGCTTTCAAGTGAAATAACACTGTATAAAAATCCCCACTGATTTGATGAAGGGAAATTGCGTGAGAACTTCGTTATAATGTGACAATGTCAATTCTTAACAAATTCAAAATCTTTCAAATATTTTGGGCATCTTACAGCAAAATCTTACAATTAGATTACATAAGAGAATATACAGCAAAAATATTACACATGTGAGGTTCCTAGGCTACATCCAATCAATTTTGTCAGCAGTGGGATATTGAATGTGAATTATACAAACTCACATTGTTTTTGAATAATTAACGATCTTCTTACAAGTGTATGCAACTATTGAAACAATTTTGTATTTTAATTTTTCTTCTTTTTTTTAAATGTGAGATTCTTAAAAATTAAAATGTGTTTCAGAATCATTGTTTGATATAAATTTTAGAATTGATTCAGTTTATATCCAAAACGTGACAAAATTATGTTTTACGATACAATGATATGGGCCATAAAGTTATTCATTCTATTTTGGGTGTACGAATTCGGAGCGGGAATTAAAGTTATCTCAAGTAAAAATTCTAGAAATTAGATGTTATCAAAATGTATTGTAAATGCAATGTATTTCGATCAAAGTTCTTGAAAGAACAAACCCGGAACTAAGAAATAACCCGGATAAATGTATTTATATGTCGATTATCTGGATTAAGTTTATTCTACATATTAAGTGATCCTTATGTACATAATGTTGTAAATTACAGCTATTAATGTTGATTTGTTTAGTTTCAAGTTGCCGTAGATTGAAGAAACTCTCCGTGTTGTAAAGCTTTAATTATTATTCCGGCGTATCATAATGTTTTAATTATTATTTAAAAATAATCAACATATAAATTTAATTTTTATTTGTTATTTTTAAGGTTTCTGTACATAGTCACCATCCTGAGTTATACATTTTCCCCAGCATTTCTTCACCTTTTGAAACCGTCATTGTTAGTACTCAGTAGATCATCATTTCCATACTTATGATTATTTCAACCTAGGGCTTCTTGAAACCCAAACAAAACAACATTAATAGCTGTAATTTATAACACTAAAGTACGTACATAAGGATAACTTAATACGCAGAATAAATTTTATCCAGGTATATCTTGATTACTTCCTAGTAAAAATTAAAACTTTACAATACCCTCCTATACATCAGTTTTTGGAAAGTTATAAAAAGATTGTTCAGAAATATTTTTTTAAAGTATTCATTTACCTTCCTCGTATGAATATGGGCATGCATAGAAGATTCTGTGTGTTGTATCCTGTCCTTTGATCTACAGACCTATCAAAGGAAAGTACATTTATTTGATTTAGAAGAGTTTGCATGGAAAGATGTCCACTTAGCACAAAATAATAAAAATGCGGGCATTTATTTTCTGTCGTACCTGTTAAATCTTGAATCGTTGTATGCATCTGGAATATTCAGTGATTCTCCAGTCATTGCAACGTATCCTGCTATTCCTTTGCCAATAGGGAATCTTAATGGGAAAAAATAATTAAATACTTAATCTGAAAGATTATAAACTCTATTCATGAGTTTAAATTAAATTTATAATAAAATGTCGATAATAAATATCCAACCTGTATTAAAAAGTTTTTTGTCGAAAGTATTTTTAGTTGTCAAAAATGGTTGCAAGTTTGTGTATCAACATGCTTTAAAAAATTCAAAAAAATTGAATTTTTTTAAAATTGAAAAACATTAATCACTTCATGAATTTTATATCCATTTTTCAGGATGAAAATGATTAAAATATTGAGAACTTGAAATACTTAATTAGGCGTAATAAAAGTAATTAAAATATTAAGAAATTTTTTGAAAAATAAAATGGACTTCAGAAGCTTTTACTTTTTGAATTCTTCCGTTAGACTTGTATTTTTCATTTTAAAATTATTCTGCAATTAATTTTGTTGTATTCGCATGCTTACGAAGCATAATGAAATTTTAATTAATAGAACACAACTGAAATTCATTATTTATCTATGAAAAATTTATAGATTTTTCATAAATTTTTAATTTCATTTTTCACGTACACAATATATGACGCTATTTAACAATATCTACGTCGGGGCGCCAAGCATCATATATCTCAGGTATATCAAATTCAGTTATGCAACTGCTAACCTTAATTCCATTCGTTTTAATAAATTTAATGAATGCACCAAATGAAGGCCTTCTCATTTTGTAATTTTTTATTCATTTTTTTTTCCAATTTTCATCTAGGATCGAAGCCTCCTTTCGCCCGCTTTACGATTAATTTAGTTTTGTTAATCTCTGAATTCATAGTTTTAGGTTAATAACTAATCTGAGAGACGGGAGCTCCGCATCATTTTTCTTATGAGTTTTATCCCTCCGTTTTTTTTTTTTTTTTTTTTTGCTTTTCTACCCATTTGTATCAGAATAGGAAAAAGAAAACAAATTTTATAAAAAAGTTTAAAACAGACTCTCACAAAGCGGGTTTAATTCTATATAGAATAGAATTAAACCCGCTTTGTGTATATATATATTTTTTTATTTACCAATTTTGACGCCTACCTTGGCAACAGTCTGTTCCTCTCAGGGAGGAAACTGCTACTCTAATGAACTCAAATTATTGTTGAACATCCAGCATTCAACTTAAGAAGTTTCATGAATATTTGTAAGCAAAGAAGAATATGCTTCAAACTTTATAATAAAGCTCATTTAAGATAATGACCACAAAAACAGAAAATAATAAATTGTTATTTAAAATTTCTATTCAACTATATCGCGCTGTACATTACGATCACGCTTGAAATTTTTTATTTAATGGGAAAAAATTATTCTGCTCGACCAATGTTTCTAATGCACGATCAATCATGATTCAGTGACAGGAATAAATGATCAATATTTGTTATATCAGACGTCCAGCGATCATACTTTTTTTCACTAATCATCCTTTTGATGAATGTTGTACTTCCGGGAAAGATATGCAAAAAAAAAAAAATCTCTTTAATAAATTAAGTAAGAATGGTTTATTAACAAGAGCATTTGAACGACTTTTTTTAACCTTTAGAATACGATCTTTGCATTTCAATCAGGATGTAAAACCTTTTAGGATTTAATAAACTTTCTTTTCTAATTTTTGGGAATGTCAAGTACGTATTTTGCGCCTCGAATTTTTATCAGAAGGAGCTTTTTGGAATATGTTGGAATCTTGTTATCCCGTTTTGAATGGAAATTGTATATATATATATATATATATATATATATATGTGTGTGTGTGTGTGTGTGTGTGTGTGTGCAGTCTACAAATTAAATTATCAAAGACAACTCGAATTAATTCGAGAGTGCAATCTTATGAATCATTGCATGCCGAATTAATTCAGAAAGGACGAACTCTTGAGTCATTGAATCATAAATATGAAGGTCTCGCAGAAAACTGAATAAATTTGAGATTTGAATATATTTACATTTCCCTCAAGTAACGAATTGAATTATCAAAAACAATCTACAATTGATTCGAGAAGGACGAGCTCTTTAGTCATTGTGTCACAAGATTGGAGAGCTCACAGAAAATTGTATGAATTTGCGTTTCACTTGAACTGCGAAATAAATTATCAGAGAGAACCCGAGTTTATTTAAGTAGGACAATCTCTTGAGTGTGAATCATAGCCTCCCGAGTTAATTCAAAAAGGACGATCTCTTGAGTTATCACGTTACAAGTACTGACGGTTCATAGAAAATTGAATAAATGTGATATTTTAATTAATTTGCATTTTCTTTGAGCTCTGAATTAAATTATCAAAGGCAATCCATACAAGAAGGAGAATCCCTTGAGTCACTGAATCCCGAGTTATTTCAAGAAGGACGATATCTTGAATCATTGCGTCACAAGTAGGGGTGGCTCACAGATAATTGAATAAATGTGTATTTAACTTGTGCTACAAAACAAAAATTAAACTACTGAACACAATACAAGTTAATTCAAAGACAATCTTTTGAATTATTCCATAATGGATATAGATGGTTTACAGAAAAATCTTCAAGATAAGTTATTCATGTCAGTAAATACCAGCATGAGCAACTTCATGTACGTACTAGAAGAAAATGTATGCAACAAATCGGTTAAAGTGAAACGATTATCGAAAACAGTTTTCAACTTAAGACAATACTGTTGTTTTTAAAATAATGGGAGAAATTTATTTTTTTCCTCCTAACTAGCTTTAAATACAGTTTCTCTAAACCAAAATATTGAGAAAATTTAAAGAATAAGAGATGTGAGTTTCTTCATGAACAATTTTAAATCGTAATAGATTTTCTTATCCATACAGCACATACATCACACATGACCATTGCAAAAAGCCATATGTACAAGTCCATTGCACCTTTTAAAGATGTAATTGTGGCCGCGGTCGCCAAGTAGTCATGGTCGCGAGCTCGCTTCCATTGTTCTTTCCGTCGAGTCGTGAGTTTGGTCTTGATGTCACTCAGAACCAGCCATATAGTGGGGCTGATGCACGTTAAACCTGTCAATGTTCCAAGTCCTCTCGTTGGCATGGAGAGTGAGGTGCCATCTCAGATGTTTTCCTTGTCTGTCTTTGACTAGGGTGGAAAATGATGAAGTCCTCGTATTGGCCGGGATCAGTAGTCTTCGGATTGCTTCTTAGTGCAACGTTAATAAGAGTGCGATGATTGAAGGGATGATGGATATCTAAGGATTGCATTGTTATTATTTCAGGAAATGTTTGTTAAAATAATTATTTTGTATATTATTACTTATTTGCATCGTTGTGGATAAGTCGCCTATGTGTGTTGACTCGCTTATCGCTCATGGCAATGTCCCATCTTCTTGGTTGACGTAAGAGTTTTGTATTAATACCTATATTTAGAATACGATGTTTTAATTTGTTATGCGAGACTTGGATGTACTCGGCCATCTTTAGCTAGTATTCTTGTATTCCCTTTTGAATTTTTATGTTCTTGGAATGGTGCATTTTTGATATGCTCGTATTCTGATTACCAGAAATTCTTGATTAATGTCTCGATTAACTTACTTCATTTTAACGTTTTTAATATCAATTAATATTAATAAAATATTTAAAAAAGGGCACAAGGACTCTCGAAAAAAATTTATGGAGAGTTACACGTCACATGAAATTTCTTCTCTCCAAATGAAATATATATTTCAGGTATTTATTAGATGTTAAAGGTTAAATGTCAGAAAGACTAAGCAAGATTATAAGGAGTTCTCTTAATTAAAAAAAATTACAGAAATTAATAGCGAATCAAAGAATTTTGAGCTATAGTGCAGAGTTACTTCACCTTATTTCTTGAGGTTTTAGATCAACTTCTTTCTTTCCATTCATGGTTCCATCTTCATTCTCTGAGCTACTGACGTCAAAAATTCTCGCATACAGTTCGCTCGATCGTCCGTCAACCAAGAATAGGGAAGCTCGGTCAGCGCTTACCAGTTTCCGAGCAAACATCTAAATTCAAGAGAAAAAACACCATTAATACCTGTCTTATTGTATCTGTATGCCTAACAGATTCCAGATTTGCTCAACATCAAATCACTGTATATAAAATAGTTTATTTTAAATATAGTTACATACTTAAAAAATAAAAATAAGCTCTTATCTATGTACAATTCTTCTTAAATATAGTATTCAAATATTGCATTTGTCTCAGAATTCTTCAATATATGTTTAAATACAGTCGACCTCTTTACTATTGAACCCTAGATATAGTGAACTCTCGGCTAAAATGATATTTATCTCTAGTCCCAACTGAACTCCTATTTAACTAATGTTATTTTTAAAAGAGTGACGTTGGGCTGTTCGCGATTTTCTTTTCACAAAAGTTAGAAGCTTTCTGATGATTTGAATTGCATAGAATTACAATTTCTTGACAACTTAAAGGAAACGTAATAAGATAATTTAAATGAAGAAAAACGAATCAAATTATGAATAGTGACATAAACTGCTGTTTGTAGAAAATGCAACACCATGAAGGAATCATCAGAATCAAATGAAATTCGCAGCAAATGTCAATTATAGGATATTATGCAAATTAATAAAGTTTCAGAGCCATCGCGCGTGCGCGGCGCCCTCTGAATTGATGCTGAAAGCGTATAAATAAAGTGCTGTAGCGGGACGTTGAAAAAAGTCTATGATTATTTGTTAGTGGCAAACGTTTAGTGAGACCTGAGTATGCCTCCACGACGGAAGAATAAGAAATTCAAGCAACTTACGGAGTTTGAACGAGGGAGGATAATCGGCCTTCGAGAAGGAGGATTTTCCTATCGCGCAATAGCAGCTCGTATGCAGCGGAACAGTTCCACAGTGATGCGAGTTTGGAAGCAGTGGACCGACGAGCACCGAACAACTCGAAAAACAGGCACTGGACGACAGAAGGTGACGTCAGAGCGCGATGATCGACACCTGCTCCGCATGGCGGTGAATGATCGCACAGCTTCCTCCAGGCAGCTGGCAGCACGTTGGTCTACTGCTACAGGTGTACAATTGTCGGCTTCGTCAATTCGTCGTCGTCTGCTGCGCCGTGGATTGCGTGCAAGGGTGCCTTTATACAGGATTCCCCTCACGGCGAATCATCGACGGCTGCGGCGGCAGTGGGCTCTTGAGCACAGAGACAGGCGAGCTGATTGGCACCAAGTTGTCTTTTCAGATGAATCACGCTTCAATTTGTGGACCCATGATGGCCGTGTTCGTGTTAGACGTTATGCCGGTCAACGCTGCCTTCCTGAGTGTATTATTGAACGACATAGTGGTCGAACACCCGGAGTTATGGTCTGGGGTGCGATTTCGTATCATGGACGATCCAATTTGATACGAATTGAGGGTCATCTCAATAGCAACAGGTACGTCCGTGAAGTGCTACAGCCCGAAGTCGTTCCTTTCCTTCAAGGCATCCCTGGAGCTATCTTTCAGCAGGATAATGCACGCCCACATGTTGCGCGGACTGTTCGAGACTTCTGTTCAGCACAACGCATGCAACTTCTTCCTTGGCCTGCTTATTCACCGGATATGTCGCCTATTGAGCACGTGTGGGATATGGTTGGTCGGCGTCTCGCTCGTGATCCGCGTCCTGCAGTTTCCAAAGACGAACTTTGGTTGCGCATACAAGCGATATGGAATTCTCTTCCTCAAGCAGATATTCAACATCTGTTTGACTCCATGCCACGTCGTATAGCAGCACTTATTGCAGCGCATGGTGGCTGCACCAAATACTGATTTCGGACGCTTAATTTGTTTCTTTTGTTTTGAAAATTTCATCATTTATTTGTATCAGTACAAGTCGTTTCTGCATTAAATTTCATTTGATTCTGATGATTCTTTCATGGTGTTGCATTTTCTACAAACAGCAGTATATAAGCGAAATAGAATTGTAAGGAAAGAGAAGAGAGATACAGGATAATGAACAAGCTGAAATATATTTGGAATCATAATTGATCTTTTGGATTGAAGTTAGCAAGAAGCGATCTTGTAAACAAGTGTGTGAATCGGAATGAGTGATTTTGTAACCTAAGACTTTATTATTAGACTATAAACTAGGATTATTTGACTTAAAAAGGACAAGAGAGAAAGACAGCGATCTCGCATATTCTGTGTTGAAAGAATAATGAACAATGTTGTCTTTTTCTGACGTCTCATCTATTGGATTTTGTTAAATTACTGATTATTTAATTTGAGAGCCGAGAAATTTCATTGATTCAATAAAATAGGATATAGTGAACCTTAGATTATAGTGAGCTTTTTATCCTGTCTAAATGAAATTCTCTATAACGAGGATAGACTGTACAATAAATAAAAATATTCTTTTGGGTGGAATTTGTACTTATGAATATTCTACTTTGCTTGGATATTTATTAGATTTTACAGCACGTTTTAGAGGTTTAGCATTAAATGCACGAATTTCTCCTCTCATGTAACTATCATGTGTGACTCCCGGATTTTAAAGCATATAAAGAACCTCTTTTAACAAAAATGGGTCCAAAATAGTGTGGCTATATATATAGATAATGATACGTGGTTCCCACAATCATGGAGTAGGGACTTTTAATTTGGGGTGGTCCTTCTTAAACTATTTGAATTAACAGTTGAAAGACTCGAAGAATGTCATTGTACTCGTTATACTCAAGAATATTACAGGCTCATTCGGGAGGCAATGTCGCTATCTTTCTCTTTGTGACGATTCTGTGTCCCTGCAAGCGACGCATTTAAATAAGATTTCGCCAAGATTCATTTACACCCACCCATATACGTATTACTTATTTATCTCATAATATGTAGTGCTACTAAAATCCCAAATATCTTCGTCGGGCCAACAAGTATCGCATCTCTCAGGTATGTCCACTTCAATTATGTAACCATTAATGTTAAATTTGTTTAAATAAATTTAATGAATGCACCAAATGACCGTCTTTTCATTGAGTAATTTGTCCATCTTTCTATCTGATTCCCATCTATTATGAGAGCTTCTTCTCTAATAATACTAATGCGTTAATATCTTTTAATAACTACTAAATGCTATTAAATAATTATCAATTTAATAATTACTAAATGTTGATAAATAAGTACTAAATGCTATTAAATAATTACTTACGCCTTTTAATAATTACTAAATGCGTTAATCTCTAAATTCTCTCATAGTTTTAAGATTATCTCTTAATTTAGAGACGGAATCTCCGTGTCAGTAGTAAACATAGATATTAACAAATGACTCAAGACCTCGAAACTCAGATCTTCATGACTTGCAAAACCACGAACATGTTGACGGTGTTGCAAGCCATGAAGCGTGTCAATAGAAAACTTCATGGCTGGCCACCAACCAATGGTCATGTATAGAATAAGAATGATGAAGGAGAATAAAATAATATCATTTTTTTGTATCTCAAAATAAAAATGATCATTGACTAAAACCTTTTTTCTGAATTCTAAGCCCAAGAAAACAAGGGTTCCTAAAACACGTTAAAGTACGATGCATATAATGAAATGCAGGGTTTTTCGAAACTCATGGACAAGAATTTAAGGGGTGGCAGATAAATCCAAACAAGAAATTTTCCTCATGCAATGCAAGGCGAGGAGCAAGCGGTTAACCACTTGACGGCTCCTGAAATCCGCGGTAGAAATGACGATGTATAAGAAAACTCGCTCTTTATGCTTTACGTTACAGCGCCGTTTAGCAGGGCACCGCTTGCTCTCTCTCCCATGTAATGTGGTCGAACATTGCTTGTTTAGATGTTTTCTATCGCCCCTTAAATTTTTGCCCATGATTTCCGAAACACCCTGTATAACTCTTATATGTATAATGCTCTATTGTTCATGGAAGGAAATAGCTTAATTAAATTAATAGCATAAGTTACTGGAGTAAATTTAATGAAATACAGTTGTTTTAATTAATTTGACAAAAGGGTTTTAAAAAGTTGGACACTCCTGGGAAAAAACTCTAGTGGCATTCATAAGTATGTAACTCAGATTTAGTATTCTGTCTAAAAAAGATATTTTACGACAGCAAATCTTGCAAAATTTCATCTTTTTTAATTGAAGAAGATACAAATTAACGCTGTTTTAAAGCTGCTTATCGGACAACTGATAAAACTTCGTAAATTTCGAGTGAAAAATGCCGGTAAAAATTGCTTTTCAGATTTTTTTATGGGGAAATTCTCTAATCTATTTATAACTCAAGTGAAAAAAAAAACCACATTTAATTCATCAATGATAAAAATATTAAAATTTTCCTCACAATTAGTGAATTTTAAGTTTTTTTAAACATAATCGTACAAAACTTAATCAAGCACAGAAAAGTCAAAATCGTTGAATGTTAGATGAATGGTTATTTCCTTTTAGTATAATCATGTGAATTCAATCACATTCAAAAGTGAGTTTTTTTTGTATCACATTCATTTGTTTTTTCATTTTAGAATATACTTAAAAAAATAAACTTATCTTACTATTCAACCGGTATAATTTTACATAATTCATGAATAAGCAATTGTTATAATATTTAGATTATTCTTACCATGATTTTTAAAATAACTGTATCCATACTAATCATGTCTTGGAAAATAGACCTGTAATGAAACGTAAATATAGAATTTGATATCTTTAGGCATCATAAACTTCTTGTTCATCTTTAGAAAATTTAACTTTGTACCTACTTGACAACGGTAAGTAGAAATAGATTCAACTCTCTTTGCTTCATCATTGTGACGTAGAGCTGTTAAAACATGTACGAAATTTTTATTATTCCTAATATTTCATTATCATATAGGTGATTAAAGATTATTATTGAAAACTTACTTCTGCATAATGTAATGCGATTCCACCCCATACTAAGTAACTGTTTACAATCTGAAATATATTCGCAACATATCAAAATATATACAAACCGTATGAAGAACAATTAATTCAATATTGAGAACATAATCAAGATGAATTTTAAATGCCTATGAGAGATTCCTTTTTAAATTACATTAAAAAGTCACAAAGAGATAAATCATATAAAGGAAAACAGGAAAACATTACGTATATGGAGTTTTTATTCTTTAATTCAGCTCCCTTTTTTCAAATTATTACACATAATTCTCAAAAAAAAAAAAAAAAAAAAAAAAAGCACTTTTCTTACATTTGCGACAATCTGCTCTTAGGATAAAAAAAAATGCAGCGATTTCGAGGTGTATTTCTACCTACAGTATTACTACGAGGCTGAACAGCTTTCAAATGTAGGAAAGGTCCATACAATTAACGAATTAGCTCTTTCGGAGTAAATCAAATTTTATTTTGAAATTCTCTAGTAAATACAACATATTTCCTTTTTCAACAGGGAACAATTCTCACATGTATAAATCCATGATAGCACCAATTCAAAGTCCTCACAATCATCGAACGCAGAAATTCAAAGTCCGTAATTAAATATCGCTTGAGACGCACGCCCACAAACTAAAACACAATCGCTGCTCAACTCAGGGACATTCCCATCATATATATATATATATATATATATATATATATATATATATATATATATATATATAAATGACATCAGATAGACACTTCTAGTTTTGCCTCGGAGCAACTATTTTCGCTGCTAGATTTGGCGACCACATAAGTCACCACGTCTATCGCCAAGATCACGTCAGCATTATTGGTTGACGTATTCCCTCCTATTGACTATTGCCTGTTAGCCATCTTTCTGGGTATAGTACTCCTTCGGTTGGGAAGAGAATAAAATCCAAATTTTCCCTAACATTATGTACAATAGAGTGCACATCATGTATTTTACTCAATATGTACAATATTTATACATACATAGACTTAATTTAAGTGTAAGAATTTTTAAAACCATTTTAAATGAAAATAGTGTTGAAAAATGTAAATTCGACTTACGACCCATTAGTCGGAATGGAGCTCGATCGAAAGTCTGGAGTACCCCGATCTGATTAAAAACTTAAGTGATAGATAAAAAGATTTTTAATAAAGCAAACAATTTAGGAACTTTGCTCTTACGCAAAAATGGTATTATTTGAAAGTACCATTAGAAGGTTGATTTAAATTAGATTGGTAAAAGAAAAAAAAATTATAAGAGCACACGCATACAAAAGGTTCCTGAAAAGTTTTTGAATCGTAAAACATTTAAGATAAGTGATACTTGCAGAAACAATCTATCTAGTAAGAGTTTTTTCTGTCCTTACCTCTTCGTCCTCTTCATGAAATTCGACATCTGTTACATCTTTATAAAGTTCCAAGACGCCTATATGAAGGGAAAAGTAGGAATTTAAAGAAAATTTTAATATTAAACGACTCCGTTCAATTTATTTTGAAATATTTGAGGAAAAAGCGAAATGAATAAGATTTCTTCTGTATTTAAAACAACTGAACAGAAGTCAAATTATAATGTAAATAGCGAAATATTAATGCTCTTCAACATATAAATGATCATTTAAAAATGATGCAGGTTAATCCAATAAAACAAAAGGATTTAAGTATTTAATTATTCAAAATTCAAACATTTAAACCATAATTAATAATAGTTTATAAGTCATAGAGTGAATAGTATATCAATATGCTAGGATAAATAGCATACAGCGATGTTTCAAAAGTTCAGAATGTTTCAACCTCTAATACTTAAAATATTGATGATCCATATTACAAAGAAAAAGCACAAATGAGTTTAGATATTAAAAATCGATTTGTTTTACATTAATGTGCACAAGTTATAATATTTTTTAATCTTTATTTTTTAGTTAAAATTAGCAATACACTTTTTTTTTTACTTTTCATCATACAATTTTATAAGTAGAAGTACACTTTCATATAAACGTGAAAAAAATTGAATAACGATTTGATGCAGAATTAGAAATTTTTTTAAAAATTAATTATTAAATGATAGTCTGGTGACATTAAAAAGATAAATTTCTATTTCATATTCCTAAACATTGTTTCTGAAAATTCCACGCTTTTTCAATTTTTTGTATGAAAAAGAACATACAAATTAAATTCGATATTTTTTTTATATCCTTTAGATTTGGAAATAAAATGTAAAATAATTATTATAACATTTGTTAATATATGGAGTTCAGTTATACACTCTCTTTTGGTATGTTAAGGAAGTTAATAGTAGAGGCTATTAGGGAAATTTTTCGAATTAATAGTGTCCAAAATATTGAAACAATATAAATTTCCCGAGCAAACTTAAAAAATTATTCTTATAACAATAATGTCTCTTTCAGATATACTTTAATTACGAATAATATCAACAATATTTTTACAGGAAATGATAGGTATAGAGTAAAAATGGGGGGGGGGGGTAAGTATACAAAAAATAAAAAAATTATATTTTATTACTGCAAAAGAAAGAAAAAGTTTGATCGATGGCAGATCTAAAGCTCTTAAGGTTGAAAAAATTTGGAATCCTTAGTTCTCTCTAAAACTTGCCCAGAAATTGTTTAAAATTACTTAAAAAGCTACGTTACAAATGCATAAATATTAATATAGCAACGGCAACGGCATAAATTTACGAGGTTCCTAATTTAAAGTTATAAATTTTACCCTCTCATCAGAATTATTATTTCAAATTTTTTTTAATTCAATGGCAGTTCCAGAATGTATTAATTTGCAATCAAAATTTAATAGGATCAGTACACAAACGTCCGGGAATCAGTATGTGGGGTCTCCGATAGTTGCTGGGCGTGAAGAATTAGGGAGCGTGTTCATCTCGCTATCTGAGACTACGGAATTATGGAGAGAGAGAACTATTTTAGAATTTACTAAAATTTAATAGTAAACGATTAACGTATTCGATTCTATATTTTAGAGACGTGAGTTCTTGACAGAAAAGAGTGAAATGAAGGCGAGTTCTTTTTTGATCCAGGAGGCCTTTTTTGATATTTTTTGTATGAATTCCTGAACTTCACTGGTCTGAATAAATATTAATATAAAATTATATTTTTGAGTTGATATTGTTCTAAGAAGGTGTAATTTTGGCCAACCAATCGGGGCGCAGTATTAGATTGAAAATAGCGTACAGTGATACATTTTATCTCAGGAATGTGAATTCGCGTTTTGATTTAATAAAAATAACTCAAAACCTTATCTATGTCCGTGATTGCGAAAAAGAATTGAAATGAAATTTCTAATATCGTTTATAAAAAAAAATTATCATAATTACCTGATAATTCTTTATCCGGTTGAAGAACAGGATGGCAAAGCACATAAACTGGTTTCTCTAAATCTATAGACAATCCTTCAGGGAAGCGATTGTCCTAGACAAGAATTATTAAATTAGTAAAGGTATAATATTGAACATCATATAGAATACCGTAATTAACAGATATAGTATAATATTGACAAAAGAGAGATAAATTTAGGCATGATTCCAATAAAATAGTAAAGCAAAGAAAAATGAGCTTCAGTTGCAAAAAAAAAAAAAAAAACCCTCACCACGATACGCCCATTATTGAAGTGAAAAACACTTATTTTCATTAATTCCCGTTCTTGAGTGAGAATGATTACACATTTGGTGGTTGTTTCCTATTGGAGCAACCACCCAATGTAGATATATCTCAAATTTACATTCTTTAAAAAAAATTTCAGTATTTATCACCGCATTCTAAATGACAATAATAATATTCATTTCGGAAGTAAAAAAAATATACAAAATCTATGCCTTTTAAGTTTATATTTTATTTCGTAAAATTCGATATATTTTAAACGACATGCTATACTTTTATTCTTTTATATCGACAAGTTGATAGATATTTGTAAATTGGATTAAATCATCGCAATTAATCGTTTGGAATTATGAAAATCTTAGTTGGAGTAAAAAGAGCTGAATTTGTTATAAACAAGAAGTGTGTGTTTGAATCGAAACGAGTGATTTGGTAAGCTAAGACTTTATTATCGGAATACAAACTAGGATTAACTGAGTTAAGAGGATTTCGAAAGAGAAAGAAAGTAACCTTGCATATCATTCGATAAGTAATAAAGAGTGCTGTCTTTCTCTTACGTATACTCAATTGGAGCTTTGAACTTATTGACTGTTTATTAGTTTTTAAGATGGCTATAGAGTTAAATAATGAAGGAAATACGTTACAAGGTATGTATACCGTGGAAGAGAGGCAATCCATCCATCTCGTCCAACGCATCTCTGAAGATATATCTCAAAAAATTCCCGCACTCGAGAGAGAGATTGCGGCAAAATGGTGAGGAGCTCCGTCTAACTGGAGAAGCGAATTCTCTAGACGCTGCATACTGTTCTAACATATGCAGAAACATGTTCTACGTTATTATTTTTCAGCAAAAAAGAATAGGTCAATAATTCTGTCTCGCCCAACAGCACACCACAGATTCCCCTTTCCTTTGCCACGCTGATGTTCCATAAGGGTATGCGAAGGTTGTGCTTTGTAGCAATTGTGTTATACATCTTAATATCTTCGAGTTAAGCAAGAAACCTGTTTGCACAGCTTCAGTCGTTTCATCAGATACGGATGATCATCGTGGATGTGTTCGATTCAGTAGGCTGATTGGTTTTTTTTTTCTTCTTTAGTCGGACTCTTCATCGGTAAATATTATTTTCAAGCGCGGGATCTTCATTGTACACACGACAGTATGCACCCATGATACGTATAGTTAAAAAGATCTCGTGAAAAACACGAAACCATTTGAAAGGAAGGATTATTGAAGATGTTTCGTCTACCACACAGGATATTTTCTTCCGTGTATGGGAAGAGCCTGAATACCATCTGGACGGTTGTGGGACAATTGCGGGAGCACACATCGAGGTATTGGTATCATCTAGAATAAATCTAACAAGTAAGAAACTTGGAGAGCTTCTTTTCAATTTGTGGAATTGTCGCATTTGACGATAGGATACTTAATGTTATTTATACGTTTATATAATTTATTTTACTTAATTTAAATATTATAGACGGTATTTACAATAAGGCAAATTGCGTATTGCTCTTACACTGGTTATGCAATGGAATATATTTTAAGGTGCTAGTTTTACTTTAAGAATAACTATTTAAAATACACTCTGACTTGTCGTTCTAATTAAATGCTTAGGAGTTATCTGGGGTCTTTTCCAATGCAGATTTTTTGTGTCGAATGAAGTTTGTTATGTCTTTTCCTAAGCTGCGGGATACAATTTTTTCTGTTGATTGGTTAGCTGAAGTTATTATTTTAGCTATTAGCCACTGGTCATCCCAACCAGTAGGAAAAGAAATAGTGCTTGGTTCCTAGGATGTCTAAGGTCTTATCCCCAGAAAAGGTGTCTTGGTTATAAGGACTTGTCCTCAGAGTTCATGGGAAATAGAAATGTTGCTTGAGTTTTCACACGAATTACAGCTGCATAATCCGGATATGAGTGGCACCACTAATAAACATGTTTATTATGTGCGTGTGTGTACCGTAATACCTACTCTTAATATCTTCTCTACAATGCTTTGTTTTGAAGCCGAATAATCATCATTATTGGAATTCTATCAGTATTTTACGGACAAACTATATTAATGTGGAAGAAATCTCTAACTTTTAATGGTATTAAAATAAGTTCAATATTTTACTGCACTAAATGAAGGGATAAATGATTAAGTACTAATTAATCAGAGACCAAATAATTTGTATTAATCTGATTAATTAGTACTAATTAATCAGAGAATCAAGAGCTTTTATTGCCCAAAATATTTTGAGCTTACTTACTCTTGAATATTTTTGTTGTTTATTTAATGTAAAACTGGTTGAATTGCGAATTTTAGAAGAATATTTGAGTATTTTTTGAAATAAATCCATTTTGTTTTTTCAGTCATTCAATCATAAAACTCTTTTTTTAAAAAAAAAAAAAAAATGAATGTATAAAAACTATTATAGGCATTAATGTGACAAAACTTACTTTTTCTGTAGATTTCCAACGCACTGTTTCTTTGGTTCTCATTACATAGTCTGCTACAGTATCTTCAACTTGAAATTCTCTATGGTAAATGAGAAGGGAAAAATGTGCATAAATTTTTAAATTTAAGATCTTCTTTATTCAAATGTTTACAAAAAAATTTCAAACATGACAAATGTATAATCTTACTTGAGATGGTTATTATTACTCCCGAAAGAACAGAGTTTCTGAAAAATTAATAAAAATTATTTACTCTATTCTGAAAAAATTGTAACTTTTTCAATAAAATGCGAGAAAAATAATTTAACAATGGTTAAATATACATTTTGAATTCTTCAGAAAGATAAGCAATATAACTAAGCCAATAGATAAATAAAGATAAGCAATATAACTATAACACATATAACTAAGCCAATGAAAATTTCTTCGAGAAGTTAATTATTTAACAACTACAAAAGAAAATATTTAAATAAGATCATTTGAATAAAATTTTATTTATTAAGTATAAGATCGCTTATTTAATAAAGCAACATTTAGATTAGACTTTTTCTCTGTAACACCACAATATAAACAGAATTTTATGAATTTAATACATTCTCAGAAAAGTATAAACAAGATGAAAAAATTTAAGACAACATTAATTCTTAAAATGAATTTCATATGGAGCTAAGCGATTGATTTAAGTATTTATTTCATATTTTGATTTTAAATTGGTTGGGTAGTACAGTAAATTAAGTACATTCCGAATAAAACTTTTCATATATATATCGAATTAAATGACACAGAAAATGCTATTTAATTCTTTGAAACTTTTAGCTGTTTATTAAAATTATTTTACTATTAATAAGTTACTACTTTTTGATGTAGATATTATTTTTAAAAAAAATTCGTGTTTTATAAATTCCGATTTAATTTTAACTTTCCAAAATCCTCATATTTATTTTCAGTAATTCAAAAGTTACATCACAGTTAAACCAAACGTACTTTTTATCAACAACTGATACTTTGAACATATATATTCTTCAGACAATTAGAATTAGAAAAGCCCTACATTCATTCAGAACAATGTATAAATTCTAGAATGCTTTAAATATAAACATAAAGCTCAAATTACATACTTTAAATGCAGAAGAATTAGCGATCCTTCTTTTAAGAAAGCAATGCTTGGAAACTTTCTAAATCACAAGAACAGAAAATGAATGGCTTTTAAACAACGCGCCTCAGAAAGATTCTTAAGATACACTGGCTAGATTCAAGTCTTAAATTTTGTAAAACAAAATATCAAACAAACATATTTCCACCCAATTTTTTTTTTAAAAAAAATGACGTTGGACATGTGCTTATAATGCTATCAAATAATAATATATGAATGGGTCCGGACGAAAAAAGAAAGGGTTGAAGACCAAGGGTTACATGGCGATAGAAAAGAGTTTATTTGGATGTCCCGGGAGGGGGGGACGTTGAATGGCGTGCACCAGTTTGGTTGTGGGCTCGTGCACCAGTTCGGTGTGATGAGACCTGATGAATATGATAATGGTGTTCTTCAAATGAAAAGTGGATATTTACTAAATCTGTCTTAATGTGTACATTTTAAAACGCTTAAAGTTAGTACAAAAATTTCAAATAGCTGTTTTTCTAAAGAGTAAAATATATTAACTATCAAAATTATTGCAAAATTTTTAATTTTTTTGAATTCAATACGTATGTATAATTTTAAGGTAATGTAAAAAAAATATATATGCCTTTTTATACTTATAGTAAAAAGAGAAAATCCGATAATGCTGAAATGCAAATTTGGATCAAAATATCCGAATTTGTCCA
>BMAW01115499.1:754245-837752 GCA_019974015.1 Nephila pilipes | reverse complement strand
AGTTGCTTTGCCGTTTCAGAAAGACTTTAAGATATCTCCACAGATCCAAGTCTCAAATCTTAAAACCAGTAAACATCAAAACAAACAATATCTCCAACCATCCTTTAAAACGACGCCGGAGCCACGCTCATAATGCCGGTCATCAGCGAACGAACCGACGGTTAGCGTCAGAATATCCCATGGTTACATGCATGATTGTTGTGTTATTTCATTCGACAACCCGGCAGTGGGGACGCCAGCAACAGTTCGGTTGTGGGTCTTCGTGCACCAGTTCGGTGACGAGACCCGATGAATAATGATACCTAAAATCAAACGAGCGGATAGCCTGAAACAAACCGTCCTGGTCGTGCGTTATTTTAAAACGCTTCAAAGTTAGTTGCAAATTTCAAATAGTCAAGTTTTAAACATAAAACATAGTCAATCAAAATCGTGTGTTCCATCCTTTCGAATCATCTGTAAGCGTGTTAATCTAATGTAATCAAAAAAACGTCTTCATGAACATAAAACAGAGAAAACCACGTCGAAAACGCAACTCGATCAAAAAATATCCCGAATCTGTCTCATCTCAATTAGTTTAAAACACTGAAACTCAAAGCTCATATACATATATAGTGGTTTTAAAAACAGTTTGTGAAGGTAATCTGAACTCTACTTGAAAACATATCAGATCAGTATAAATAGAAGATGCAACAAAATAGCTATTTAATCTTATAAAACATGTAGCAGAGATTTAAAGTCATTTTAAATTCCAGTCTAGTTCAGAGAAATCTTTTAATTAAAAAATCCACTGCAAAAGTCGTACTTAAATTTGGCAGAGCCTGCAATGTATGAATACAGGTGGCTCTCTGCTTATCCTTAAAACACTCCTAACAGCTCTTTGCTATGACGCTAATACAACGGTTGGCACATGGAGTTCAGTGAGACTCAAGACAGATCCACACCTGAATCCATCCAGGTGCCAGAGGTGGCACACTGGTGTTTGTTATTCCACGTGCCATAAAAAAATCAACAACAGCTTTTAAGCAATGTTCCAAAGCTTTAAAAGGATTGTGTGTGTGTGTTTTTATATTATCACAACACTAAAGTTTAGTATCTGCATGACAGATATGAAAAAAAAAAAAACTCTATTGTGAGTTTTCTTTTTCAGAACCGCTTTTTTCAGACTATATCCATTTTCAACATGTTTTATCTAAAAGCATTGATTTTCTTATCAGATGTTTTAATAATTAAAAAAAAATGTTATGCTAAATTTAAATAGTTGAATATGAAATCAATCAATTATTATGAAATGTTACAAAGATCATTTTGACAATTTTATAGAATATAGTAAGTATAGTTTTTTCGAAAATTTGAATTGGAACGTAGTCGGATTTCTTAAAGAAGTGAATATTTATAACAATTGAAAAACATGACTTCAGAAAATTTATCAGAAAATAATTTAACATAAAACAGTACTTTTGTATCTGCATCATAAACATGTAGACGCCAATCTGTAGCGTTAACAGCTGCTGCAACAGTATTAGCCAATTCAGACAAAACGTGGCCTTTATTAGGGTAGGAAAACAGTTTAGACGTTAGTTCTTGAAGCATCTCTCTTTTATCAGCATGAACACAGAACTAAAACATCGTAGAACAAAACACGTATTTGGGTTAAAGTTATTACAAATTCTCAATAGTGGTAATAACGAATCAAAAGAATTACATGTAATTGATGACAACTTACTTTCCATCTCGAAAGATTCGGTACCATCTCGTTCGATTCTGTAAAAAAAATAATGAATAAATATTAGCATATACAATAATACAAGAAGACATATTGAAATAATAATGGCATAATAACAGTTCAGAGCAATTGCAAAAATGCTACGAAAATAAAGAATTATCACAGAGGCTACAAAAATAATGTTGAGGGATAATAATAGGAAAAAAAATTAAAGAAAGAAAACATAAAGTTAATCAGTTGTGGATCATTCTATCATACTCCCGAGTTTATTACATGGAGTATAAAACTATGTGTATTTCCCTCAACTGATGAAAAAGTAATATTTTGTTACAAAAAAGAAATAAATAGTAATTGGAAAGCTTTAACAATGTAGCCATTTTAGAGGAAAGACATTTTACATTTTTATAGCTTTTTAAGTAATAAAGCAACTTAAGAAGTATTGAAATAATATTGTGCTTCAGAAAATTATAATTAATAGTCTTAAAATAAATTCATTATTTTTTACTATCAAAATTTTTTTACTTAAACTATACATTGCTAAGATTTTAAATTTAGGATTATGTAATTCCGATAAATTCTCTCTATTTTTAATTAGATATTAGTTTATAAAAATAAAAATAAAAGTTTTGAAAAAAGTAACTATTACCGGCTATTTCTTCAGCATATTGCTGTTGATGCCGGATCTTTCGAATAACCCATCTTTCCAAAAGTTCCAACGGAACGTTTTCAAGAACATACCTTTCCAAAAATTCTTCATGTTTTTTCAGGTAATCGGTTACTTTCTGAGAAGAATCTTGTGACTGTGGACGTCCTAGAGATGACATCAAGAAAATAAAGAACGCCATTTTTGAAACAAAACTGCATTGAAAACATTTAAAACAGGAGAAAATGTTTCATATAAAATTTTGATTTCTGCTATCGCAATTTTTAATTCGAACAATAGGTATTTTTTTTTTAATATTACAGAATACGATCTTTAACTTTTAGTCCCATAGATGTTTAAAATGAATTGCCTGATTAAATTGAGCTACAATGAATCTAACTTCGCGATAAAAGCGGAAAAATTATTTAATTTCTTAACATTTACTTGTGCACGCCAAACACAGCGGATTATATAGACCCATTGCATAAGATTTCACTTTGTGTGGGGATAGAAAAAATAACTTAATTTTTTTTTATGAGAACGTAAAATTTTAAAAGAAAAGAGCAACAAAATACAGTAGACAAAAGAACAACAAAACGACGTACAACATCACACAATAGACGATCGAATAGATGATAGCTTTATCATTCTGCAACACAACAACAAAATGCATGTTTGGGTTAAAGTTATTTTAAACACTCAGTAGTGGTTATAACGAAATAAAAAGAATGTAAGGAATTCTTTATAATTAATGACAACTTATTTTCCATCTCAAAAGATTCTATACTATCTCGTTTGATTCTCTTAAAAAACAGCAGCAAAAAAGTATAGTAAGCTTCCTTTGATCCGGCACATCGAGACCACGGCCGTGCCGGATTTTTGACCGTCAATGTTGAGTTTCAACGGGGATAAATTACTCCAAATAAAATTTTTCACGATTAAAACATATTTTAATGTATTTACACACAATATGAAACTCTGGAGATGATATAAATATCCGACAAAGAACTTCATCATTTTGGCAACTACAAAATTAAATTCAAGAATTTAACATTAATTTAACTTAATATTCTTATACTGATAAAAAAATATAGCACAAAATAAAAATTAATACAGTACAATGATAGTTCAAACAAGTTGTCAGTTATTTGTTTTATCAGCATTTGCAAAACACCTACTGGGTTTCCGAGAACATTTTACTGTACAGTAATCGTATATTGTACTATACTGTACGCAGTTTTAATATTGCGCAAATGTGATAGGCAAGCCACTAGAAGACAAGAAACTCAGTACTGAAATGAAAACTGACAGTTACTATAAGCACTCTTCGAAAATACGAGCAGCGTTGCGTCGCAACCTGATAATCAAGGTCAACAAATTTCCGAATATCCACGAAAAAATCCGAAAGAGAACGGCTTTTTCAGTGTTGTATAAGGGAATGAGCCGAACCATTGAATACCAAATAAAAGATAATTTACTGTAATATTAAAAGAATAATACAACAATAAAACTGCTTTCACCTATACATGCGAAATATTTTTCTTTGCTATAACTTTTTCTACTTCGAAGCAAATCTTGCTTTGCAATTATTACTATGAAATGGCTTTGCATACTTCAAAATAAATAATTAAATACAATACAATGAAAGAAACAGACAATTTATTTTAATTCGTCATACCCCTTTTTGGAGAATTTTTTAGAATCTGTAATGGGTGATATAGATTATTGGGGGGGGGGGGGCCCGCGGAGAGTTGGGAGAATTCTTGGTTGAGGGTATATGAAAAGGAACCGAGCCAGCCAGAGATATGGGGACTGAAAAAATTTAAGAACCGCGGATCCAAGTACTCGGATCATAAGCAAAAGGATTCGCATTTTTACATAAATTTAATTTACAGAACAATGCAATGAACAACCATATAAAAGATACGGAACATGTTTTACTAACCTGGGAAAAATGTACTTTTGATATCAATTGATAATTTATTAAAACATAGAAGCAAAACGGGGACTTTTTGCTACGTCTTTGTAATTCACTCTTCCTCGGTCAAGTGACGAGAACTACACCTGAGCTGCTCTCGTAACTTCCACATCACGCCAACTCTAAAACTTTGAGCTCCGACATATTTTACGTGCATCGGCCTCAATGTACGACTTGTCTTTAGTGGAATTAGAATTTGAGTCAATGACTCAAAGGAAATACACGTCTTATCAAAATAATTTCTGGAATAAAAATAGATCCCCGGTGCAATATCACATTCAGAAAACTTTAGGTCAGAGCAGCGATTAATAAACAAGTGTTTTGAATTTTCAATTTTTTTTCAAATACTAATTGATTGATTGATTGTTTATTAACATCGCATTGAGAAACAACACGAAGGCTATTGGCGACGGACCAATTAATTCGTAATTCTAAACCTCGGTCAAGTGAGAGGAGAGTAACTGGCTTGCCATCTCCTTCTTCAAATTTCCATAACACGCCACGGGGAGTTTTTGGAGCCTAGACAAATTAACGTACATCATCCCCGCTACCCGGCTAGTCTTTAATGGCATCAGGATTTGAACCAATTACTCTACAGAAACAGCACCAGCATTGAACTCACGACCTTGACCAATAGGCTACGCTGCAAATTTTGCGTATTAAATTACAAATTAATAATAATAGTTCGAATTAATATAATAATTCAGTAACAAATTAATAATACAGTAGTTCTTCAACTGTGCTTCATCCTTGGCCGCTAAAGACCCACCGTGTAGCCGGGACTGATACACGTTAAATCTGTCGAGGCCCAAAGTCCTCTCGTTAGCGTGGTGGAAGTTAGGAGAGGGGGTGCCAGCTAAGGCGTTGTCCTCGTCACTAAACCTAGGTTCAAAATTACGAGGTCAGTCTTCAAAAACCCTCGTGTTACTTCTAGTGCAACGTTAATAAAAACTAAAATCAACTGTGCTTCGCTTGGGGTTATACAGATGGTTTTTGAGGAGCGCGTGAGTAATAGAAAAAAAAAGGAAAAGTAACACTATTAAAAGACAAACTTATGCATAGAATTATTGATAAATCTTACATTGAGGTGCGTCAAATCTCAATTTCCTTGGCCAAGGAGTACGATGACAAAAAATTTGGGAGCCGTTGGATATACACTACGTACACGCACAAAACAACAACAATGTTCGCATCTTAATTCATTCATATTAATTCCTTTATATTTAATTAATTCGAACATTTATTCAAAAATTTGAAGGCTAGAAATAAACACATCACAACTCGTGCTTAATGAGACATTTCAACTGAGTAATCATACAGAATTAAACAGGATTGCTTGTAAAATGGGAATTTTACATATATTAACCAAACTGAACAGTTTTTAATTGTTAGTGTTGGTTTTGTGATTCCTAAAGCAAATTAGCTTGCATATTGCTTTGGTTCATATATTATTTATGTACATATAGTATTGATCACTATGACAGTATTGAAAGTCAATTACTTAAATAACTTGTTTAGTCTATTGAACCCTTCACCTGATTAAGCTCTTAAAATATTACATATCTATGACAATAATGGACGGTGATTACTTAGATGGTTATACCATTTGTTTAGTTTATTGAACACTTCGCTAAATAATGAAGCAAGAGCTTGAACAGACTGAGCTCTTGGAATTAGGGAATCACGCATTTGGATATTTTTAGGTATGTCGTCTTGAACGAGGTAAACATGATCCATCAATTAAAAATGTTATGCTTGTTAGCTGAATCGTAGAATTTTATTTTAAGAACAACCGTGGTGAATGGTGGTTACTCAGCTAGTAACTTATAAGAAATTTTACTTTGGGGGATCGTCAAATCATAATTTTCCTATCTAGGGCTACATTGATAAAAACTTTGAGAATCTCTGATGTAGATACTATTTTTTTAATTGGTAAAAGCTTACTTTTTGGGGGAAAAAAGGGTTAATGGTAGGTTTTTGGTGAGATATATAGATATTCGAGGGTCAATCAATAAGTCCTTAGAAATTCTAAGAGACGATGTTCGTGACATCGAAACTTGTTTATTTTTAGAAGTATCATGACTCACGAGACAGCTGTCTAAGTCTCATTTACTCGCATTCGGGATCACGACGTCTTTTGCTTCTCAAAAATTCTTCGTCTTAAATTTTGGGCCTAAGAGACAATTCTCGCCTTCTTTGGAGCAGGTTCACTGGAAACAACCCAAAGTTTTGATTTTTGCTTGGTTTCTGGTGTCTAACGATGAATCTATTTATCATAGACAGTGAAAACTCGACGCGACAGCAATCAAATTTTGATTTGGCAACAAATGACTACCAAATCTAAACTAATATATATATATCAATGTCAAATTTGTTTCAGCTCCATTTAATAGATGGCAGCCCTTAATGGTAACACCAATTTACCTTAATAAGGCTGTCTGCCTTCAAATATAAGTACTTTTTGAACCACCCTCGTATATCTCTCTATCTATTTTATATTTATAGTCATACATATTCAATAGAACATGATTTCTTCATAAATTAATAAAGATAACTTTATTTTGTCAATATTTTCAAATTGATTTAAACTCAATATCTTAAGTAGCTCAATATAAGAAAAAATGGACTCACAACAAACCATGTGAAAAAAAAAAGAAACAGCTCATATAAAACTCGCACAGGACAACGATCCAACAACTTAATGCATTTAATAAAATGTTTGGTGCATCGCAGCAGGAGTTTAATGAGTAATTTTAGCTGAGCATTTCGATTGATTTGAATACGGTTGTGTTTCTAAAATGAGTATTTTACATGTTTTAAACTTAAAAGCGATTGATCAATTAACAAAATGCAACTTTACCATCTAGTTCGATGCCTTGCATTATTTTCTTCAACGAGACTGTGACATTTCAAAAAGTATATAGAAGGTAATTTGTTAAAATCGTCGTCACTATTGACAGCAAATAGTTTGGAATAAGAATTAGCGTCATGGGAAGTAATCTGAAAGCAATTTTCCCCTTTTTTTTTTTTTTTTTGTTGAACCTGCCCGTCAAGTTGGTTAAACCTGAAGATGACGTCATTTCAAACTGCATTTAATGCTCGCTAATAACTCTGATAGAATGATTTTTTTTAATATAGAAGCTCCTCTCATTCACTTGAAACTGTCATTGGAAAGCGGCTGATTAAAAAAAACAGAGCGTTAAGAGCACTTTAGAACTGTTGATAATTTAAAAAACACACAAATTTAAAAATTTATATCTAATTAAAATATTTGGAACACTATCATGTAAGACACATTTACATAAGCATAATTAAGAGAACTTTGCATAAGTAATTAGATTCCTAAGACAAAACTTATGATGTGAATTCGAGTTTAACGGTATTTTTTTATTTTATTGAAAACACAGAAAAAAAAAATAATTAAAAAGCTCATACAAAGTTTGGCAAAGAACAGATTTAGCCACCCAAGGTACGCTTTTCTTATAATTATTATTAAATTACTCAATTAAATATAAGAATTAAAGTGAATGATGAAATATCGAGAAATGGACAATAAAAAACTTTTTCGATATTAAAATTAAAGGAAACGATAAATTATTAAATTGTTTATATTCAAGCTAAATGTAATTAAAATTAAAACAAACGATAAACAATTAAATTGAATATTACATCAGCTAAATATAATTAAAATTAAAGCAAACGATAAATTATTAAATTGAATATATTTAAACTAAATGCAGTTGAAACTGAAGCAAGCGATAAGAAAAATTGAAAAGTGATTTGGTACGCCAAAAGTAATCCAACTGAAATAATAGCCCCTTGGGTGGCTAATAATTCTCATGCACCCCAAGTATCAAACGGAACTTTCAGAACAACAAAGTAAACAACAAGTAAAACATATAGAAAATAATGTGAAAGAAAATACAAATTACAAAGCAATAATTACAAAATAAATCACCGAAGGAAAAAAATCATTGAAGAAACAAGTTTCCAAATTAAGTCAATGAAGCTACAAAAAAAAAAAAAAAAAAAAATGAATTAAGTTACAAAACAAAATCAAATCATGGAAATTAGAAAGTAACGCGAACACAGCTTTAAGTTGGAAAAAAATTTGGAGGCCAGTTGATTTTGAGAGCATGCAGTATGACTCTCAAACATTTTCTTTCTTCAACTTTGAATAAAAAAAAAAAGTAAGATGAACAATACTTACTCACCATCAGCACTACGTTCGCAAAATGTAGTCGAATACATGTTAAGTCTGTTAAGGTACACTTTAAAATTACCATGATCAAAAAGAAATTGAGTAATGTTAAAACTTGTTTAAAAATGATGACATGACAATCTATGTGGAATGGTAAGGGAAAATTTATTTGTAAGTACGGAATGAGTTGATTGAATACATAAATTGTTCGAGAGTGAGACAGTATTTTCTTCAGCTTTTTTTTTTTTTCATAGAAAGGGATTTGGGAATATTAATTGAGAATTCAATGCCTCATTTGGGTGCAGTCTTAACCAAAAAATCAATCCTTTTACTTCCGAAACTTTCCATACGATTACGAGCAGAAGTAAAGCGCATAAGGATATCTTCGTCCCTAAGAACTTTAAGGGACTGAGAGAACAGTTATAAAAAATAGTAAAAGCAAAAGTTAAAAAAAAATCTATACTGCTTTCATTGTACAACTGAGAAAAATTCGAGAGAAATAAGATTATTATTAATAATTATAATTAATTTAATTTAATAATATTATGGGTAAATTAATTAAATAATAATTAATAATGGTTTAATAATGATTACAGTTTAAAAAAATAATATAGAAGATTTTCTTCAATTCTCAAACCATGCAGTAGAAAAACAATAGAAAAACGTCATACTCTCTACATGCTAGTGAAGACAAATTATATTGGTAAAGGAGCATTTTTCTATCTTAAAAAAAGAGTTACGAGTTTGGGTTTTGCCTTTTAACACCAGGTGAAGACATCCTAGAAAGAAACGGATTTCTCAATGTTATACAGAAACCCCTTACAAATGGCCCTCTACAGGCGTAGAGGGCATTTTGTAAGGGGCGAGTGTGTAAGATGTTTGCTTACACAACACTCCAATGAGAGGAAAAAAAAACACTCCAGAGATTATATTTAGCGGGAAATGTCTCACAGAAGCATTCCGTCACGACTACTTGATTCCAATCGTAACGCGAAGAGGCTGATCGTTTGGGTGCATTTTTTTTTTAAATCAATAACCATTTTGAAGTATCTCGAAAAGCCTCCCTTATTTGAACATACTCCAATTCATGTACTACATTCATCCAATAGTGCAGACATTTTTTCCTGGTGTATGTCCCTTGTTTCAGACAGATAATGCTCTCTTCATATACAGAAAAGTAAATCACAAGTTGGTGTAGAGAGTTTAAGAATGAAGTGAAATAATTGCATTGGTGCTCTCAATCACCAAACCTTAACTTTATGGAACATTTATGGAAATATTCTGTGAGTGACGTGTTAGAGAATGATTTCTTTCACTTTCATCACAGCAGAATGGGGAGATTTTTAAAGGAGAAATGGTGCAAAATGTCATTATCTTATGGAATAGATGGATAAATCGAATCAAACTGTAGCTGTATATTATTTAAAGGTGGACTAGCACATGAATAAAATACTAAATCAATTCCCATGTGCTTCCCTTATTTTGTCACCTGCACTCCTTTTAAATGTTTACTACATCTATAAAAAATATAGTGAATTTGTAATGGATATTTTATCATTATAGTGGATAATTACGTGAAGTATATGATGTGTGGATAATTTTTCGACTCTACAGCCGAGTTGCCACTACCCAATAAGAGTGGTGACCAAGATCAATACTTCGATGGAATTGGTCAAATTATAAAACATAAAAAATCTTTCTTATAAGAAAGAAAAACAACAAATTACATTTAATTCAGATTATCTTTTAAGTCCCGCTCTTTGATTTCAAAGAAAGACAGCTTGAATCACAAAAATAAGTTTATTTTCATCCCTACCGTGTCTCTTGCCTGTCCTGGAGCTTCTTGAGCTCCGTACGGAGACTTTGTGAGATATGGCTTCCAGGTATTCGCCGGGGCCTGGCGATACAGGTCTGTTGGGTTGACAACAATTGGAGTGATATTTGCTCGCAGATGCATTGGGACTTGGCGACAAATACCTGGACGAGGCATACCTCACTCCCACAGGACTCACGGAAAGAAGTGGTGGTAATCGTCGCTGACAACGTTTGGGTCTAGACATGAAGGAATCAGTTATCGTTCAGACTGATTTACTGAAGTAGGCCAATCCTGTAGAAGATAATAAAAGGAAATTAAGTCTTTATGAGTAAAGTAAGAGTGGAATATTAACGGATCTCAAAACATTTGAAAATATTAAAACATGGGAGGAAAAAATAAATATAATTTTTTTAAATAAAATAAATGTGTTAGAAATCAATTAACAATAAATATGAGATTTTAAAATTTTTGTCTGCATTTATTAATGTATGGTAACAAAGGTATATTTATTTGTGATTATCATGTAATCTAAATTGTAATAACTTTTTTATATTAGATAAATCGTCCCCTTCAATCTCGATTTCGTATGAGATTATGCGAGGGGGAAAAACTTATGGAGATTATACACTTAGCAATGATCAAGGCCGCTAATGTTTGTAAAAAACTCTCTTTTTCTCAAAGATAAAAAAATAAAATTTATAAAATCGTAAATTTACGTCTCTTTTAAACAAAAGTGTTTATTATTTTAAACATCTTATTATTAAATAAACTTATTATAACAAAGCAAATTAAATAAGTTCTACGTAATAATTAAAGTAAGATACATCAGACATTAACTAGAGATAAGTAATCTTTATTCATAATAAACATTACATGTCATCGAAAAACGTCCACGCTTTTCTCACCAGAACACAGGGCATTTTAAAAAAATGTGTTTTTTCATATTTTAATCTCTTGATCAGCCATTAAATTTTATTATTTTTTAAACACATAACACTAGCAATATCCATTGATATCAAATTTATTACAATATATTTAATAGTTTAAAAATTTACAGTCGTTTCTGTCTACATAATTTTTCTAATTTTTATTACTCTGAAATCAGCGATCAATACCCAGTATGAGGAAATAGAAAGGTTAAATTACTTTAATTAAATATGCTTTCATAAGTTGAGATTTCTAAATATACTTTTACACAATATATAATTTTATAATCATCTGGTTGTTTTTATTTATATTAAGAGACAGCGACACTCAAATAATCGATCAAGCAAATTTTTAAGTAATTATTTTCTATTTCAGAATAATTAAAAATCAAACCAATTTACTAATGTGGTGCGTTTACCAAATCGCGTCCCTAACCAAATATTATTACTGATAATTCTACTTCTTTTAATAACAGCAAATAGAAGGGTTGACTAATCTGGATCCAATTCCAATATACGTCTAGTGACTGAATCAGAGTCAGGAAAACATGCTTGAAAGATCATATCGCATTTGCTCGCACCCATATAGTGTGCTCATCAATCCCGCTATTTCCTCTATCTCCACTTATTTCTAATTCTCTAATACCTCCAATCACTCTATCAAATTTATTACACTTCTTATATAGAAATGTTAAGTTAAATTTGTCTCAGTTTCTCCACAAGGCAAGGTTTTCAATTCAAATAACATGATAAATTAGCCTCAAAAGTTAGTTAAAGGGGAATATGCATAAGAACTCATTACAATTTTATTTCAGTTATAAGAACAATCAAGTGGAAGTCTTTTTCTAAGCGATAGAATTTCTAAAATCTGAAAGTTCGAAAAAAAATGTATTATTTTTAAAAATTCTTTTTTAGACAAGTTTTTAAGTGACTTAAATAGTTAATTTCGTCAAAAAGCTTAAATGTTATGAAAGATTAAGTAATATTTAAAATTTCTGTAGGTTAGTTTTTCAAAAATAAAGTATACTGAGGGAAAAAAGTACCAACAAATAAACATCACGAATTTTTCTCTTGAACATAATTTTCAATTTTAATTTCAACATTCGTTGAAGGCTTACACATACATTACAATTTATTCACTGAAAGAAACTCGTATAGAGAAAAATCATAAATGATGAAATTTAAAAAGCCAAGCAAAGCATTATTAATTATTATTATATTTACGCGGTAACTTTTTGATCTATTATTTTGATTATTTTGAAGTTTTTTAAAATTATTATTATTATATTTATTCCCAAATTTTATTACAATTATTGTTATTGAATTTATTTCGTAACTTTTGGTAAAATCATTATTTTAGTTTTATTTGATTTCAATTTATAACAAATTATTATTTTATTTTATTACAATTTATTTTGAAATATTTTTTTATTAAAAATAGAATGTACTCAGAAATTTTTTCAGCTCTTTATGAGAATTAGAGTTCAACGGGATGAGACCAACGTAAGCAATTTCTTTTTATCTAAACTTATGTACAACATTATCATAAAGGCATTACCACATATTACAAATTGAATGCACCCTACTCTTCTTACACTGCTTGCAAGATTTATTTTGTATACTAAAACATAGTAAAAAATAAAATAAGTTGTCTTTGCAGAGAACAGATTTAGCCACCAAATGTGCTAATTTTTTAAAATAATTATTAAATTAATCAGGAAAATGTTTGAATGAAATCGAACGACAAAACATTGAAGTGTACAATTGTATTCTTTTCAGGTATCAAAATTAAAGCAAAGGATAAATTATTAAATTCAATGTATTTTACGGTTTAATGTAATTATTGCTGCTATAAAATAAAAAAACAAACAAATCACGTGCATTTCACACTTTATTTTGAAAAGTGATAGGCTGACCAATTTATACATTACCAAAAACAATAGCCCGTTTGGTGGCCAACATAAGAATTACGAAAGAAAAATACAAGACACGTATAAAGAGAGACACGTATGGAGTACACGTAAACGTATAAAGAGAGACACGTATGGAGTACACGTAAAGAGATCTAGAAGACACGTATAAAGTAACTAAAATATCATTCTAAATGTTCTTTTTAAAACATCAATTGAAATACTATTCATTTTAGCTGAGTTATGCCAATTTTGAATGCAAAGTTTTTTCGTACGCTTTCTATATTAAGTTTACGTTATCGGAATATAAAGGAAGTTACAACAACGGATTAAAACTCTTCATCAATATAAAAACTCAAACTTTTAGTATGAAACCAAAGTGTATTGCCGAATCAGGGAAAAAGAAGCAAGTGGAAGGAAAATATCTTCAAGAAATAGTGAACGACTTCTCTTTATCTAAATCTGCTATTACAGCAATGGTCAAGAATGACTATGAGAGAAAAAGAGAAAACAAGATTTTAGAAAATGTTTACACGAAAGCTTAGGACCAAATAAAGCGAGCGGTGTGTTAAATACGTGGATCTTCAACTTTGGTTACTTCGGACAAGTTCGTCAGAAGATCAATATGAACTTGTCGCTTTGTTCCACTCAATACGAAATGAAGTGCTTAGTTTCTTTTACAAACAGGTGGAAAAATATTGGTCGACATTATCTTATAAAAAGTATATAGTGAACCTTACAAGAAATTGGAGAAGATATAACTTGCAATATAATGATGTGGTATTTAATGATGAAAAACATTTTCTCGGGAGGACCCGGATGATGAGATGTCCTACGTGGCGGAAAAAGAGAAGAGAAATGTTCCTGGTTTGAAAAAACTCCCAAATCACGCTGGAGGTATTTATTCCTGGTTTGGACAGGAATGACATATAACGGAAATATATTAGTACATGCTGCTGTAAGTTTTGTTTCAACTGAAGTGTATAGCAATTTCTTATGGATTGAAGCCTAGCTTTGGATGAGGAATTCTTCGGAGACTAGTTAGTTTGCTCTTCAACAAAATAATTGCTCTATTCACACTGCCAATTGTATTAAAACCAACTATGAGAGTGAATTTGGTGTCTTTTTACCTTGGACATCTCTCATCCCTGACCTGAATGTGATTAAAAACTTATTGTAGATTATATCTGACATCGTTTTAAGAAAAAAACAAATTGTTTTATCAAGATGAAAAAAATGTGGCAAAAGGTTCAATAGGCTATAAAATAAATCGAAACCAATGGCTAGGTTAAAATTCGAAATTTATTTAACAGCATGAACTCAAAATGTCCACAAGTGATAGAAAATAAAGAGGAAAAAATAAAACAGTATTTTCAATGGGAAATTTTCATTATGCAATTATATATGTGTTTCTCACCTCATTTTAATTGTTTATTAATGTCTCAATTTGAAGCAACACGAGGTCTATATATTGGCGACAGACTTCTTAATTTTGAGCCTGAACTGGTAATTTCCTTTCCAAACTACGCCAACAAAAGGATTTGGAGACTCCACGGATTTAACACGCATTAGCCTTGCTACACACAATCGGTACTTTAGTAGTGTCAGGATTTGGGCCCACGAAACGACGAAAACAAGCGAGTTCGTGACCATGACCTCTAGACTACCGTGGCCATTATACTAGAATATGCACAAAATAAAAATGTAAGCATAAATAATAATAAAAAGTAATAATCTTTTTCTAGAACTTCTATTATATAATGTACATTGGAACTTATCCACAGTTTATTAATTTCCTACTATACATTTTAGGATAATTTGCTTTGTAATTGATATGATTTGATTTTCGGAAGAAACATTTTTCTTCTACTTCTGTTTCACAGCAGGAGAGAGAGGTTTTCCTTGATAAAATACGTTTCAATTATATACTTAGTTGGGAAGGGGGACTTTTAGTTCCAAACGAGTAGAATATTTTAGTTTAATTTTTGTCTTAGAGACGCTTCCCTGTTATTCATTAGTCATATCTATTAACAACAAATTTTTATTGCAAACATAATATAAAAATAATTCATAAAGCTTAAAAAATAATTAATTCATAATTATATAATTGTTTTTACATGTGGAAAAAAATTGTTTTTTTGTGAAAAATCAACATTTCTAGTTAATTTTTTAAATTACATTTTGCAAATAATTCTATAATTTGAATATTACTGCGAATGCTATTTACAAATTCTCCCCTTGCAATTAATACTAAACATTGAACAATAATAAGCATAGAAATTCAAATAATGTATCACAAATTAGTGTTCAAGCATCTGTTGACTGATACAAATTTAAGTAGTAATCGGCTGTTTTCGAATAAATTCTAACAAAATAGAAATTACAGCTAAAATTCTGCACTAGAAATCTTAAAAACAATGTTTTAAAACATAAATACCCCTTTTTTCCGTCCCAAGTAATAACCAATTTTTCCGGATCTGTTCAATTAAATTCCACGTATTATTTTCGCATGATACTGACAAAGGAATACGTTAGTCCTTGGCCTATTAACTGTTGCAACTAGTTAACTACAGACAAAAATCACTAAAATCAACTTACCAACCTCTTTTAAGTAACAATTTTGTTGCAGGGTTGATCATAACAACATCGAGAAAACCATAAAGAACGATGCAACATGTGGTTGTGCATTCGAAAGTGACCAGCACAAGTCGTTTCTTTTCCGAAAAAGATTATTTGCGAGGCACGCAACTTCAGTAACCATAGCAACGCGCATCATGCGTCATAACGTTTAAGTTTATCGGGTTAAGAGCAGGGCGATCTTTGAAGCAGGAAGTATTGAGAAAAGATTCTATAACGAACTGTCAATTAATGTACCGTTCCATTTTTACGTTGGGAAGGGAAGAGAGAGTTTTTCTTTCTTATTTATTTATTTATTTTGTAGAAATAATTGAAGGATATTCTTATACCGAGGTAACTACAATCTTAGTTAAGCATTTAAAAAATTTCTATAAGACGAAATTAGTGAATGAAATTTATTAACACTCTTTTTTAATGCTTTTTTTTGTTAAACATAACATAACACAAAATAAAAAATAGTATCTGCTCTCTTTTGCTGACATATACAGGAGAAGAATATCAGGAAACTTTACTGTTGACATTATATATCTTCCTGATACTTCGGTGCGTTTTAATAATGAATTGATATTCACTGATAGGTGCATGCTATTTGTGTTTCATTTCGTTATTATGGAAATATCCAGTAAAATAATGAAAGGGGAAGATGAATTCACAGTAAATTAGTTAATCTCGCTTTCAGTTCGAAGCTTAAATCAGCAACTGGTATTACTGAGATAATCATTTTAGGTTTTATGAAACCCTAATTTCTAGATATCTTTTACGTTAATGTAATTTTATATATACTTTTTATTATGGTTATGATTTCCGATTAAATAACACACACACACACACACACACATATATATATATATATATATATACATGGTTATTCAAAATAATTCATCTGATTTAAAATTCTATATTTTCAAAAGTAAATGACATAGAAAGACAAGCAATACATGAATACAAAGGAAAATAGCGGAATTTCTAAACTATGAAAAATAAATAGCCCTCGTGTATTCTTCATGAAGTTATTTCACAAAAGCTGTTTTGGAAGCTTTCACGGAGCTGCTTCACAGTTGGATCGATCGCTGTGGATCAGATGCCTCGATGTGACACAGCTGACCATCTAAAACACCTGATATGGGTCCATACGATTTCTTCCTTTGGGGGCTTGCAAAAGAGAAAGTGTATGCGTCAACGTTACCTCCAAATTTATTTGAGCATAAACAACGGATTTCTGCTGCAGTACAACCAATTACCAATGAAAATTTGTAACATGTTTGGCAGGAATTTACATATCGATTAATATTATACGTCTAACCAAAGGAAGTTATATTGAACACTTGTACAAAACTTCTATATTTTCTCTTTGCATTCATGTATTACTTATGATTCTGTGTCGTTTATAAATGAAAATATAAAATTTTGTAATCAGATGAATCATTTTGAATAACCCTGTATATATATATATATAAAAGATAAAGCAATGAAATTATTATTAAAAACATAAAAATAAGAGAACAATTATAATCCAAAATCAACAAAAGGAAACATTTATAGAACAATGTGAAATAAATGAATAAAAATTTAATCAAATTTGAAACTAAATGAATAATTTGAATACCCAACAAAACAAATCATGCACATTCAGACTAGGGACTAATTGGGGGGGGGGGGATAAACACACACTCATATATATATAATGATTTCAACTAAATTTAATTAATTTCCTATACTTTAATTACCATAGTTGGATGTTCACTTATTTTCTAATTTAATTCCTCTTGATCTTGTAATTTATGTAACCACACGATCACAAATCTGCATAGATTTAGAATCTTCCCACGTCCAACCCATTGGGAAAATCCCTATTAAACTTTTCGTCTGTGGATAAAATACCTAAAGACCCCTAAAATTTATTCTACGGGATCTGAATAATTCTTGCATTTAAATTCCCAAAAAGTTTCTTCCTCTCCTGATTTGGCCACGAAGATGAAAAGACGCATGCGGCGTCCTCGGCCAATTTCATGATGTTACTATCCTCTCTCTCTCTCTTTCATTGAACGTAAAATAAATAGACTTTTAAAGTATTGATTAGTTTTTACTGAGCCATACTGCAAAATAAATAAACGAAACGAAATAGTATCGTTAGATTTCCTTATATATATATATATATATATATATATATATATATATATATATATATATATATATATATATATACACGGAAATATCGCATGTTCAAAAATTGCAACATTATGATGGAATAACTATTTAGATTTTATTGAAATTTACTTCACAAGTGACCTGTGTGGATACAAATAAACGCTGTTTTGTGAAGCCACCACGCGCTGCAGCAATTGCTTCGATACGACTTGGCAATGAATCAAACAGATTTTGATTGTGTGCCTGAGAGAGAAAGAACATTCTATAATGCTTCTGTCCGAACCAAAAGTTCATTCGCATTAGCTATGAAACGAGCATCGCGAGCGAGACGCCGACTGACGAAATCCTAGATATATTCAATACGTTAATTTTGGGTGAGTAAGCAGGTCTAGGAAGAAGATGTATGCGTTGGGCTGACAAGAATTCTTGAACATTTCAAGCTACACGTGGACGGCATTGTCCTATAGAAATACAGCTCCAGCAATGCTTTGATGGAAGAGCATGACTTTTGATTTCAGAATTTTCTGATATATCTGTGGCAGTCACGGTTATTCACAATTCTTAGCAGCTGTAATCGTTCATAATACCTAATGACGCCCCACTATAACGCTCAGCGTTCGTCAGGTATGACGTTGAATAACGTACTCTGGAAGATAGCGTTCACCAACGTAGTGTCTAATGCGGACGCGGCCATCATTACAACTCAAATTGAAGCGAGATTCATCGGACTCTTTGCCAGTCAGCACGCCTGACTATAAGTTGATGAGCCCATTGTAGCCTCAATGCTGATGGATTTGGGTCAGAGAAATGTACACAGGAACTTTTGCTCACAGACCTTGGTGCAACAAGCATCGACGAATTGTTGGAACAAACGGTGATGGGCCTGTAGCTGTGCTCTAATGTTCTGCCAGGTGTCTAGATGACGTTCCACGATCCGTCACTGCATACGAATGAGGTGTCTATCAACTCGTGCTGACGTATCCTTTCGCCGTCCATTGCCAGATTTCCTACTTATTTGCCTATCAACAGTCTACTTCTTGCACACTCGCATCACCGTAGTAGCATTGCGTTACGTTCTAGTTGCAATTACACGGTGTATGAAAAAACCCTTTCACGAAAACTTGTCTTTCATCCTTGTTCAAACTGTGTCACTTGCTCATATGGCACCCTCTGACGTCTTAGATGCATAACTTCTCATAACAAGTTTATCGCTAGCAGATAGTCACTAAAAACTTTCAATGTTTCGCTACAGCTCTCTATTTATGACTATATCAGTCGTACAGAGGGCGCTACTTAGCTACCACAGGTGCGTTGACTCTGAATTTCTAATCATTTGAATACCACACTCTAATTTGCACTTGAGGAAAATTTCACCTTTGATTGCTTCATGGTGTTCACAAACATGAGCACATATATGTGTATGTGCTCAATTTCCGGTGACCACTTCGGCGGCATGTTTTTGATGTGATACCAAGGGGACAATATTTGGGTATATTTGAACTGTATATATGTGGATCCATAGAGATAAGGCTTAGATAACGGAACCAAAAGGAATTCCTTCCCACAGGCTAGTTATTATGCACATTTTTTTTATTTCTGGACGGGAGTCCATGGCAAGTCAAATTACGAGTTCGAGTTCCGATTCCCCTTCACAGGATAAATGCAATGGTGTTGCACAGTAAATTGAAATGGTTCTCAAAGTTATCACGTGGTGTGGCACGGAAATTAAGAGAGTAAAACTTGTGTGTCACGCTTGTCACTTGATCGAAATTCAAAATTGCGATGTCCTTTGCCATCAACCTTCTTATTGGTCTAAATTTAATATGATAAACGTGAATTCAACCAATCAATACAAAAGATTTTAAACTATAAGAGCAGTTTTAGGTCCATGTTAGCAAACAAAAACAGTTTCAGAAATTTTAGGTACGAAATTGAATTTTTCTGTGTACGTTAAATTGATCATCTGATTTTCAATTTTTTTTCACACAGCACGACCTCCTGGTTAATATATTACTTAAGTATTACAAATGTATCATGATTTAAAAGCAAAAATTTGAAATAAAGTATTTCTAATTTTTTGTTAGAATACTGGAAATTAAATTAGGATTTCTTCAAGTTTTATTAAACAAAAACAAAAAATGTAAAACAATGTTTTTTTCTTATAAAATTAATATATTTTATAAAGAAATATTTTGTTGGATGTCTGCTCATAATATATGATTAATATTTTATTTTTTCACCTCCATAATTTATTAATATAACTAATTCTGGATTGATTTTGGATTCAGTGTATTTCAACTCAGCATATATATCAGATCCAATATGAACCAATATAGGGAAGGAAAAAAAAAATATTGAGATTAATTTTAAAAGCAAACTTTCCTTTCATAATGAAAAATAATAAGCTACGGTCAAAGCGGAGTCGTCCATTTTTATAATCTTTCTGACGTTCATCCAGTGACAGGTCAGTAAATATTGTTTAAGTCCTATATTTGATCCTTTAATAATACCCTGAGTAATTGTGTCTATAGACGGGATGAAGTTTTTATTTTTTCAAGAGGTTTATAACTTTTTCGTCTTTGGTGAAAGCCATTCTACGAGTTCTGATTTGAAATTAAGCATACATCTATATTCTCTGCTTAGAATATGAAGGGGAAAAAATCTGAATTGAAACTATAAAATTTTCGTGGAACACAATTAATGCAGGATCAATAGTCTCATTTTTGAGCAAATATACAAATAAATCGGAATTTCATGTTGTTATATTAGAATAATATTCACACACACATAAAATCTTTATCGGACATTAATGTCATATATATTTTTTGTTTCGTTTTTTGATGCAAAATTGCAAGCATCGAAATATTCTACTTACATAATTGAAGTTCATTTGTTAAAAAAAAGGATTTAATAGATTATTATATTATCAAACATATATTAAAAAAATCTATATCCTTTCATTTGAAAAAAACACCGTAAAGCAATAATCCAATGTCTTCAAATTTCCAATGCTATATCTTTTTGTAAAATAGGAAATGTTTCATTTCCGTGACCGAAGATTGTGAAGTTCGGTTACAAAAAAACCCACTTTTTCTGCATTGCTACTATCTTTTTAAACAACCAATAATTACATGGGGCTATAATTTTTCTTATAGTCTTTTTTAAAATTCCTCAGAGATGGCAAACATAACTTATTACGAAGTTACGAGGTCTTCCTAGTGGTCATGATCGCGAACTTGCTACCGGCGTTGTTTCGTCGAGTTGTGGGCTCGAGTCCTGATGCTACTTTCGACTCGTTGTGTGGTGGGGCTGATACACGTTAAGTCTGTTGAAGTTCCGGATCCTACCGAGGCGTAGTGTGGAAGTTAGGAGAGGGAGATGCCAGCTCACGTGTCGTTCTCATCACTTGACAGAGGCTCAAAATGACGAGGTCCACCTCCAATAGCCCCCGTGTTGCTTCTAAGAGTGACGTTAATAAACAATCACTCAAGAATACGAAGTTATGATGCATTCTCGAAAACCTTACCGAACATGCGATGTCTTCGCAAATAAGGTCAATAACAAATAGTTAGGTTGACTTGTGAGTTGGAACAACAGGTCACCATTTGTACCTTGCGGATATTGGCGTGCAATATTTCGGTAATAATAATTGCTGTAAGTAAAAATTAGAAAATAATTGCTGCGGTGAAAGGAAAGCTCTGAAACACATGCTATCAAATGATTCTGTGGTAGGCTGGAATAGCAACATTACCTATCATATAAAGCGCAGCAATTTTTTACCTGAGGTTCCTTCCACTATTTCACTGTGCTTTAATAAAACGTGGTTAAACTCACATATTTCTCTTATTAGATCTTGTCTTCAATTCCTTCCCTTCAATCTTTCATTGAAAAAATAGTTATGTCGTGCTTAAAAATCATAATTGGTAGACGTGAGACACTGGCACCCTCTAGTTGTATAGAGCTCGTCAGCGCCCGAGTCAGTTGAAGACGAAACCCCTAAGGTCGTTAGACGCATCGATGAACGTTAAGCTCGTTGAAGGACTCTTAAGTCCTAAAAGATTAAGTTTTAAAAGATGAATGCTCGTGGTTCCATGCCATCAGAAAAGAACCCGCGATGACAGTAACATAGTGGTACCTCGTAGTATTCCGTAACAAATCCAGCTGCCATCAAGAAGCAGATCGATTTAAAGTTATACAAGTTTTCTAGAAGCTGTCTTCTGGCAATGGATCTTGTAATTCCGAGCCCTAGTCAAATGATGAAGACGACACTTGAATCATCATCTATTCTTCTCATTCATTCCACGCCAGTGTGGGGACTTTGATTCCCGACTGTTTTAGCACCAGCCTCGCTATTTGACAGTTTTTGAAACCCCTATCAAAAGGTTACGAGTCTGGTATACTATAGACCCAGACATGAAAGCAGATGAGGATCTTCGCGTGAAGAAGTCAGACCAGCCTCTTTAATCAGACTTTGTTTTGTAGAAGCACACAGCCATTATTGATGCAATGATGTTGTGTAGTGCCATCTACTTCAGTAACAAATATCCTTAATACAACTTTAATAGTTCAATAGTATACTGAAGATATTCTGAAATCATTTATATCATTGGTTCTCAACAGGGCGAAACTCCCGCCTCCCGAGGGATGTTGGGAGGATGGTGAGGGGCGATGAACTTGTTTTGGGTGGTATGGGGGCAGTGTCCAAATTTTGGGTGGTATGGGGGCAGTGTCCAAATTTTGGGTGGTAGAGGGATCATATGAGCACATTTTTGCATAGAAACTTCCAAATAAATTTATAAACTCGATTATTCAATTCACATCATTTGTTCCATTTATAAAACGAACTTACGCGACGGCTCTGGAACCAATAAAGTTTCATCCCTAGGTTTTCTTGGTATTCTCGTCCTACAACACTGATAATTGTGTTTCCGTTGTACAAAAGAAATCAAAAAGAAGCAGGTGTTCTGTATTTTTCTTCTAGGTAACTGGTAATATTGGGTAATTGGTATCATTGTGTGTATAGACACAAAATGACATTCAATACTCCTTATCGTGAAGATAAGAGAAATACAATGAGAGGAGACCCCTCAGGCAATTGTCGAGAGAAATTTATCCGAAGCAAAAACAAAGTCTTGTTTCGCATTTGGGAAAAGGTCATTCTATGTTAGATAACCTTAAACGATTGATCCGAAACATCACTATGCATGACTCAGCTTTTCCTTAGCTTCTTCGGCAAATTCTCTTTACCGCAATTCATTGCAGCGCATGCATTGAGCGCCATTTCAATACGAATGTGGGATTTTACAAGTGTGTCTTAAGTTGGTTTTCATCCTACAATATTCTTCCCTCTGGTTTTATTCTTTATTTGGCCAGTCGTCTAGGTACTTCCATAAATTAGTTCTTTATCATTGATAATTAATTTTGATAAAAAGTTATCTTTCTCTCATAATATTTTGCAGCCATAAACAATGTCGGTTAACAAAAAAAAAACAAGAGTCATCAATATAGAGATACGTACTTTAAGTTCGGATTTTTGTAAATTGATTATTTGCTCAATTGCCATTGAACTCACAACCACTCGTGTTACATTTTATAATAAAGTGCTATTTAAAGAAGCAAAGAAACTGAGTCTCGTTTGCAGGATCATCTGCAAACAGCTCATCCTGGTAAAGATTTGGCGTTTTTTACGAATATTAGAGACAAGTTTCTGGAGTCCTCGTTGATCTCAGGCTTATTAGCAATCTCATCACAAAAATACGGTAGTTGAATTGCCAAATATAATAATATATCACATTTAATTGATAAATTGAAGGAAGATTATATCATCGGGGTAGAGTTGATACTGCCGGCTATCAAGGAAATTTATAAACAGTATTACATCATTCAACTGAGTTCAATTTAATTAAAAACAACGATACAATAAGACAATGAATTGATACCCACCGAATTTTCCCTTCAATCATGAATCAACCTTGCTAAGTAATAGGGCTTTAATGTTATCGTACATCCAGTTTGTGAAGGAAGGGAAAATTATTCAAGACACTTGACTGCAAATACTAAAGGTGAATTTATTTTTAATACTGTCAAAGATTATTTTGTAAAGAGAAAATATTCTTCCAACAATAATATTGCTGCCACTGATGAGCATCTGTAATGGTAGGTCGTCAGGAATTCTACTTTTGAAGAGAGATGATACCATGTTTTTAGTAGTCGATTGCTTGATTCACATAGCAGCATTTAGTCGCAAAAACCTCAGCTACCTTTGCAACAGTCATTACAATACGTTATCTCAGAAATAAATTCTGCAATATTGTTCAAAGGATCGATTATTTGGACAGCAGGTGCCTGTCTCAATTGTTTCTGAATCTTTCCGAGTCTGAGCTGAATTTCTCATAGAGTAGCGTGTAGATTTGAAAGACAGAATGCAACAATTTATGCTTACGGGATCAATTTATTCACAAAAATTCAATGCACCCTACAGTTTAAAGGCGACGAGCCTCTATTTGATTACAACAAAATCTATTATTTCTACGTTCCTAAATGAGTTCACTTTGTGGAAGCAGAATCTACAAAGAGTTCATCCACTTCTAATTTTGTTTGATCTGCATAAAAATGAAATTCCCTTCGATGATATACAATTTGGCTATTAACACTGAGTTTGCACAAGAATTTTTCTGGGCATTTTGAAGATATTTTGTCCCTGAAAATTCCCTCATCAGGTTCTGAATCTTCTGTGGATATTGACACAGCAGCTAGATTCAGGGTAATTGGTAGAACTTCTAACCAATGAAACTTTGAAAGCCAGTTTCAGAATGGTGATCGTCCTTACAGAATTTTAGCCTCAAGGCAACTTCAACTTCTATCCTGAACTACGACAGTCGTCAAAAATTTGTATTTGCTTTCCTTTCTTCCAACTCGTCGAACGAAGATTCATGCTGAGGACAAATTTTCTAGTAACAAAGAAAAAGAAAGAAATTTCTTCCAAATCGCAGTTGACGAAGTTCTATCTCTAAAATATTGAAGTGAAAATTAATAAACTTTGAAGCATCAAGAACAGATAACCCACTGTCACATACCTCTGGTGTAAAATTAAGGAGACGAGATAGTTTTTCTGTTATAATGTTGGGCAGCTTTCCAAATCAACCCAAATAATACCATAAGATCCTCAAGACGTAAGAACATGAGTAAAGTAAAACAAAACTCACTAAAAATTAAAATGGAAAAATGAACTTATTGAAAAGTAGCATGGAGTGCAATGCGAATTGAAGGCCTGAATATCCTTTGTGATATGTGTCCAGTAAGAATATAATCCTTAGTAGGGAATATGATCTCCTGACTGCCATTCAGGTTCTTGCCATCATCTGGGCAGGCACTAGGTTGTGAATTGAGTTGTTGTGCTTCTTAGCATTCACTTGTACCTCAATAATCGGAGCTCCAATCATCACTGGTGGAAAGTCACTTGGCTGTTAAGCGTCTCCCAGGAAAGTACCATATAGGCCTGGATGGGATTTAACTGAGATCTTGCCGATCGATCCATGACTTAATTTTATCACAGTCCAATAGCTCTTCAATAGCCACTGCAGCGGATGAGCTATGCACGTCCATGAAAAGAACTGCGAACCTACTGAGCCTCTAAAAGACGTACATATGTATCACAGAAGGAGAATCTCGTTACAATAGCGGAATCCGGTGACTGAACCTCCTTCGAAGATGTGGAGGTCGTTACGACAACCAAGCATGATGCCTTCCTAAACGAGAACACCGCGACCTCCAAAGAGGTATTTTTCGATGATGTTGGAGAGAGTATTGCGAGTTCCTCACTCTCTCCAGATATGTATTAGTCCAGAATTGCTACTCAGACTGAACCTGCTCTCATCCATTCAGAGTACTCGACCGCATTATTTATCTGCCCAATTCTGGTGTTCTCAGCACCACAGAATATGCCTTCTCGATGAGCAGTCACCTGTACCGAGTGTCTAACGATTTCTCCCGCTGTCTGTCACGTGTTCCTTTTCGCCTGTAGGTCAATATACAGGTAGTCCGCTGGCTTGGTTGCTCGTGGACGACCACTGCTGAACTGTCGGATAGCTGTTCCTGTGGTCTGAAATTCTCTCTTAAGTCGTGAAACTATGTTATGAGCAATCTCGAACTCCGCAGCCACACTTCGATATTCCTCTATTTTTCCGATGATTCCACCTCTGGTAAAATCACCTAGATGTTGCCTAACAGATTGATGATTCGACTTTTCATATTGAGACAGCAACTCGATGTTGTTTAAACTGATACACGCCGTACAATCGTTTTCCCAGAAATGCCGAACTTGCATCGCTGGCGCGTTTTATCCCGTTCCGACACTCCCGCATTGCATCTATCTGCATATCAGCGCATGTGCTACCATACATCACCCTAATCACTCTCCTGATTGGTCTTTCAGTCCACTCTGCCTCTTCTTTCCGCTGATAGGTTAATTTATTGACTTCGTCCTTAATATTTGCACACCAGTGTCATACTTGTTTCTTTGATACTACTTTTAATGTAAAAAAATGTTGTGTTTTTAACTATCAAACAAAGAATTTAAAAAAACTCTTTTTAAAGATATTTTCTTGCTTTGCATTTTTGTCATTTTAATTTTAACAAATAGACTGTAATAACCTGTCGGGGCAAAATATCAAGTTAAACCAAACAAATTTGATGTGTAAGCCTACTAAAAAAATTACTTAAACATCTAGCTTCTCATAATTCCCTAACCTCCCCCTTCCCCAATCTTTCCTGTACCCTAAATTACGGAATTTTCACAAAGGATGGTGTTGAAAAATTTTTCGTTCCTTAGGGGGCAGTAGATTTTTATAAAGTTGAGAATCGCTGGTTTATATCATCCTTCAGGCCTTGGTAGTCTAGCGACATGGTCAAGATCTCAATTCCCGAGTTGTTTTCATCGAGTTGTGGAATCTTGATGTCACTTAAGACTCATCGTGTAGCGGGGGTGATGCACATTAAAACTGTTGAGGCTCTAAGTCCTCTCTTTGGCGTGATGTAGAGGTTTGGAGAGGGAAGTGCCAATTTAATACCATTCTCGTCATTCAACCGAGGTTCAAAATTATGAGAGGTCCATCGAAAATAGCCTTCATTTTACTTCCAAGTGCGAAAATAATAATTATTCCCTCACATTCATGGCATGTCATACTGGAGATATTTTTAAAAATGACAATATCATCCCTGTGCAGCTCGTATATACATTAGAACCTCGATAAATCAGACTCAAATAATTCGGATATTTGGATAAACCTTATCGATACGATCAAGAATTATTTTTAAAAAGTTTGAGAAGCGAGCTGCAAATTTCCAAATTAACAATTATTTGTTTCATCCGCGTATTTTGAAAAATTATTTTCTTTGCTGAAAACTTCTAAAACCTATGAATGTGTAAAGTTTAGTTTATTAACGTCACACTAGAAGCAACACGAGGGCTATTGGCGACGGATCTCGCAATTTTGAACCTCGGTCAAGTGACGAGGACGACACCTGAGCTGGCACCCCCCTCTCCTAACATCCACACCAAGCCAACGGGAGGACTTTGGGCCCCGAACAGACTTAAGGTGCATCAGCCCCGGCTACACGACGGGTCTTTGGAGGCCAAGGATCGAACCAGCGACTGAACGAAAACCGCCAACCGCGAGTTCAAGACCTTGACCACTAGGCTACCGTGGCCATTATGAATGTGTAAAAGAAAAGAGGAAGAGGGCTTTACAAATATTCTCTCTCTCTCCGTCAATAAAACCTTAGTTATACTTTTTATTACCAGTGACAAATGGTACACGGTGCTATAGTGCCTAAATGGAAAATACAATAAAACAATTTTAAGCGTCCTTTTGTTATTCACAAAGTTGACATCTTTATATATAATTCATACTCGATTTATTCAATATAAAGATGATTTTCTGTAAATACCTTTTATTTTATTTCATTTTTTCCCATTCTCCAGTTAACCTGGATATCCTGGACTGGCTCTGGTTCCAGTTCATCCGACGTATAGAAGGTTTACTATATTTATATTACCTTCGAGCTGTTCTAACTGTTCTAAGATCAACAAAGTTTACCAGATCTTTCAATTACAGAATATATATTCGACATGGTAGGCATCTAAATTCAGAAAGAAACGTAGAGGATGAGGATAAAGAATTAAGAAATGCAAAGCAAAATCTATTTCCAGATAAGACTAGATTTCCGTATTGTTTCTTATTAAACGAGCAACTTCAACAAGTATACATCAGAGTTTACTTGTAAAAACGTATATCGTAATCAGAGGAAATCTTGAGAACTATTGATTTTAACATTCGAAATACAAGTGCTACTTCGAATGTTAAAATCAATAGTTAATGCTACTACAAGAGCTTAAAATGCTACTACAAGTAACTACTACAAGTGCCTTTGATGCGTTTAATAAGATGGAAGGTATAACCATTTGAATATTTAATTTCACTGAAAACGATCACTTTTTATGGGTTTTTTTTTCCTTGCAAAAGAAAGTACATCTTTATATTTTATTAGTCTTCATAAGTAAATTCTTAAAATATCTTGCTGCTATAATGCCATATAATTGTGATGGATGTAATATTTTTAAACAAGAAGTAAAACAGATTTTAACTTCATTGCCTGATGTGGAAAACGAAGTGTATATATATATATATATATGTGTGTGTGTGTGTGTGTTTGTGTGTAATGATTTAACTTTAATTCACATTAGTTTCTCACAATAATAATTTAATTTCCTAATTTTTTCCATTCTCTCCTTTAAAATATAGTGTTCATTCTTATTTTCTGATACTATTACTTTTTAACTTTAATTTATGCAATCACGCGCTCTTAAAATCTGCAAAGTTAGCTTTTTCCCACGCTCCAGACTTGTAGGGATGATCTCTACCAAACTTTAAGTCTACACTTAGATTCCCTCGAAATCCCTCCCTCCATACCACATGGTCTCTGACGTTTAAAGTGAAATTTCCCTGGTATATAACAAAAAAACACAGCGAAAACGTTCTCTCTTGCTTATTCTTACTTTTACACTCATGCTCTTATAATCTGTATCCAAAGGCGGATATGTATAATTCCTGCCGTGTAGAAAGATCTCTCTCTCCGCTACAATAAAATAATTCTATGAAAATGAAATTAGCTTCGACTGTTTTATCAACATAGTTAAATAGTACTAATTAAAAGAAAGTCTTTACATTACGTTACACACACACACACACACACATATATATATATATATATGTATGGTTTGATCGGTTTATATATGTCATTGTGTGTTTGTGATTCCTAATCCAACTGTCCCACGATAACATTAAATCATTTTTAGTTCTGAACTATCTCAGGCGTTGAATTAACTCAAAAACTATTTTTGGTAAATAACAGTTTAATGCTAATACTTAAAATAACAAAACCGTCCAAACATGTCACGTCAGCAGTATATTACGCCAGATGACGTAACACCACGCCATAATATGAAACAACAGGAATTAACAAATCTACACACTGATTCCAATCACATGATCTTTTGGAAACTTCTCGAAAATTCGTCCCATGTAAAAAAAAAGGTAGAGTTTCTAGGATAGTAGAGAGATTCATTCGATCCACCCTCTATATGCTCGTGAGTATTCTACTTTAACTTCAGCTTACGCACTTTTGTTGGATCCATATGTGTGGCTGAGGCATGTAAGTAACCATCAATATAAATAAACTATCTGAGTTTACCTAGATCTGAATTCCTGTTTCCAGTTTCATGAAACGACTACGCTACTTTCCAAAATTGGAATATACTTTTAGAACGATAAGATATTTCGTCGTGTATATATATATATATATATATTGACATAGAGGATCGTATTAAAAGTTCTAAAATAGATTTATAAAAAAAATTAAATTTCATTAGATTATTGCTCATGCTAGAGATGATATTCATTAGATTTCATGATTATTGGTAGATTATTGCTCCAAATTTATTTGATCATGTTAGTCTTAAAATAAAATTATAAAAAAATTTTAATAATAAGATTTATAAACAGATTAAAGGCATACCACAAAGTGGTCCTCCAAATAACTATTTAACTAATATTTTTCTACATTTTTATTAAGAGAATTTTTTTAAATATAATAGCTATGGAATATTTAGATATAATAGTGATATTTTCTTTCAAATTAATAAAAATAAAGATGTTTAACCTCTTTTTATCCAGAGTATTTAAATTTAATCCAAACTGATGTGAATATAAATGAAGCGCAATATATATTTAAATATTTCTTTAAAATTAGAAAATAATAAAAAAATTTGCAACATATATATAATAAAAGAGACTTGTTATCCTTCACGATTCATTAAGTTCCCTTATTTTGGGAATCCTTAAGTCTGAATACTTTAAGAAATTTTATTCACAACCAAATCTTGTATGATATCAGATTTGTGTCTATTTATGTCCAGGATATTTATAATAACCTGGATAAGTTTAAGAAAAATTGTTTGGCTACAGAATTTCCTTTGAATTCTATTAAAGAGCTCTTTTGAAATACATTAATTATAATTTTTAGTTTTCTTTGGGTTGGTAGATTATTTTTAATTCTTGTATTTATATTGTTTTTAATCATAGTTCCCCCCTCTATTTATTTTAGTTTTAATTTTCTTTTTTTACCATTTTACCTCTTTTGCTAGTCTAAAGCCTTTAAAATTTATTTATTTGAAATAGTACTCTTTCCCTCTGCTAGAGGGCATTGCTACAATTTCGATTTTCACAAAGAGAAAAAATATTGGTATGTTAGTTTTTAATGCGTAGTTTGCTGTTGCAAGGCATTTGAAATATGTAAGTTTTTTATTCTTTTTTAACCTGTTTGATTATTTTCTGGATTGTTCTTTCTCTGTTTTATTTGGTTAATGTCAGGAGATTATTTATTTATATATATATATATATATATATGGTATTTTTTAAGCTTTATGGAATTTTCATTAATATTTTTTCCTGTATCTGTATGGAATGTTGCGCCTATTAAACACGTTAAACCTGCTAATTTCTCATAAGCTAGATTCAGAATTTATAAATGCTATACTTCATTTACTACTATAGTTTATTTCTTTGACATGTTTTAATTATTTTTCATGCTTAGATTTGTATTTTTTTTTTTTTTTCATGTTTTGAAGTTTACCTTGTAATTTTTTATCATGTATTCTTACTTAATTTTTTGTGGAGTAATTTTTTTTAAAGTCTTTGCTATTAAAAAAATGTTCATTTTTACTTTTTCTGTTGTGTATATATAATTATTTAGAAACTAAAAAAATATATAAGGCGAGCCAAATTTCAAATTCCATGGTTGTTTATTCCATTTTAGCTGAGGGAGACAACATAATATATCCTTATGACTGGAGTCACAGCTCTGCTTTTTCGTTCGCAACAGGAGAGCATAACGGAAGAGGGAGCCTTTTCTCCGCACGTGCTAATTTATAATGGGGATTTTCTAGAAATATTTTTAAGTTACGTGGTACTTGCGTGATATAAGATGAAGGGATTCTGATGGAATTTCCCTGACGTCTATCAGTCTTGAGGGATTATTTCTGACAGATTTACAACCATGGGAAAGCGGATTAAACAGATTTCATGAGCGTGTGATCTAATAAATAAAAGGATAATTTGGAATTGAATCAGAAAATAGGAATAAGCTCTTTACTTTTGAATTAGAAAATGATAAAAATTAGGAAATTAAATTAGTTTTATGTGAGATCATTACAAATTAAAGTTGAATCATTACACACACGCACACACGCACGCACGCACACACACACACACACACACACACACATATATATATGAATACTAATTTTACTACATATTTCAACACATATGCGATTAAAAAATGCATAAATACACTCTGCCGATCAATTATAACAACGCCATGATGGTACTTCGCAACAAACGTCAAATTTTCATGGAAATTACAATGTTCTGGGATATTCAAATCAGTAATATCTTTTTTTTTTCAGTGCATTTGTACAAAGCAGGTGAGAGTAACGCCATCTACAGTCTTTATAAGAGAGAATTTGACAGAGAGTTATGCATTCGGAAATCGCATTCGAGCTTCGGTTGCTTGAGTAAAGGTCATGTTTATGCTTCTGTACACGAAGGAGAACTTCTTATCAGTGCGAGTCAGAATTATATCCTGTGGATCGCGGTCGATCGGAACGGAATCAAATGGGTTAAAATGTATAGGGTGCAAGCCACATGTAAAGAATTTGTTTCGATTACGCTTTTATTTTGGCGAACTTTTTTTTTCCAGTAACTTATGAAATAATTTGTTAAATTATTTAAAATTTCGCCAAAAATTCCAATATCGTCAACTTGCTCCCTATAATTCATTTTCACCTATCAAAAGTCATCAGATTTTCTAGATTCAGTAGAATTCAATTATTTCTAATTGATATGAACTAAACAACGAAAAAATGTTATAAATCTTTCACGAAAAAGTTCTGATTTAATAAGTTAAAAAAAGATCTTTTAAGATGAAAAAGTTTTTTTTTAAACAAAAATATTCGATTTTTATGTTCCTCTCTAAATAAGAAAAAAAAAAAGTTACTAGATGGCAGATCCTATTCATTTGAGAAAGTGAATGGAGATAAATTTGACCACACGCGATATTCTACTTTGTGATAATGTCTTTTAGTGCTCTCGGTATATGTTTCTGCGCTCACAATTTTCCAGTCTGTTAGATCGTTACCAAACTTTTTGTAATAAACGTCATATTTATCACTTTCTTTTCACGACCCATTAACACGCAAGGCATGGAGTACATAAGCAAATCATTAGGCTTTCTTGTGATGTCATTTATAACCTCATAAAGTTATTATCTATTTATAATAAATTAACGATTTCTTATCGTAAAAATAGCACGAACCTTAAAGACTATTCAAATATAAGTATAGCTAAAGATTTATTATACTTTATTGTTTTTTTTTCCCTTCAAACAGAGAAATGTCTGTATACGTTTGGTTTTGTCAATTTAATCGATTAATTGATTTTGGAATAATATTTTATCCCATTTTTGTAATAAGCAGTTTTAATCGATAAAAAAAAAAATGCAGCAAAAAGCGGCTGGACAACCGGCCCAAATTTCCAAAAATCCGGTTTCATAAGAGATAGTAACTGATTTTTCGGTTTTATGCATTGACAATTCTAAAGGGAAACTCACCACAAGGTATACCATACTATACATGTCACATATGATGCAGATAACTACAAGTTTAGAGTTTACCAATCTATCAGAATAAAAATTCAACAGTACCAGATGTCATTGTCAATTATTACATTTCATTAGATGCTTTCAAAATTAATTTTTAATTAGATGTTGCAAATTGCTTTTATTATATCTAATGATATACTTCGAAAGTTTTGATGCATTTTATGTAATTTTTAGATTCACTCCGTTTTTATTCAAATGCTCGGGTAAAATCCTGTATTAGTCTACGCCACGGCAACAGAAAACAAAAACTGGAGAATATCACACCAAAAGCGCTGGAGTACGAAAAAGTACTGAAAAGAAGCCGACATCTAGCAAGGCTGCTTTACGATAAGTGATGTCGATTCCTTGCACTATTGCGCTATTTTGGCATCATTATGGGCTAAAATAGAATCCAACCAAGTGCTTGTATAGTTTCTCACTTTTTTTTTGTCGTAATCAGAAAAGGATATCTGAAATGCATCATTAACATAATGCAAAAAATTTAATTTTTTGTTTATAAAGCAGATGTTTACTCGTATTTTTGAAATAGTTTGCATTTTTATGCCATCTGTCAATGGCTATTAGTTACGCAAATTTATTAATTTTAATATATTTTCCGAAAAACCAGTTTTAAATTTTACTTATGTCGTGCAATCACTAGCAGTGGTAACAGTTTCGAAATCGGTAGTGTTGGGACAAATGACGTAGCATGAGTTGGGATCAGGTGTTGCATGAGTCATCAAAATCTCCAATCAAAGTCGAGGTTTCAAAATCATTTTAAATGTGTTGTAATTCCAACAAAGATAAAAGCAAATGTAACTGTTGAATCAATACGAATATTAAATATGATATGAGGAAGAAAGTAACAGTTATTAATTTTAAGGTTTATATCATAATTTTTAACTAAAGCAATAATAATTTTCTATTATACATGTAATGAAATGAAATCATGTTGTAACTGCACAAATCGAAATATAAATAGAAATATTCTAAAAGTTGGGAGTCATACATCTTGTATATGAATGTTTCTTTGCAAATCTTGAAACTATTGATAATAGTTCCCCACAAAATATCACAAACTACACTCCTAATTCCAAAACTAAGAAACCTAAAAGTATCCAACTCAATTCTTAAAATATTAAACACTCAATCCATTAACGAAATACAATCGCACAATGAATAGAAAGCAAATTACGATAGAACAAGGCAATTATTGAAAAATGTGGAAGCCATGTTTCTCCCCCCCCCCGATTCACTTGTCACTTTGATAAGCTGCAATCCCATTGACAGGTAACACAAACATAACCATACCCCTATACCTTGCAACTTCACTCATAACTTCCAAATTCACATCCTTTCCTGTACATCCAAGCAATCGTTTTTCGTCGAGTCGTGATGCCACTGCCGTGTAGCCGAGACCTGCTGTGTAGCCGGGACTGATGCACGTTAAATCTCTCGTGGCTCAAAGTCCTCCCGAAGGCGTGCTGTTGGAGGTGCCAACTTAGGTGTCATCCTCGTTACTTGACCGAGGTTCAAAATTACGAGGTTTGTCACCAACAGCCCTCATGTTGCTTCTAGTGCGACGTTAACAAAATCAATCAATCTTGATTCATGCAATTCTGGTCAAGATAATGGCCGTAGTCATGCTCTACAGTTTAACCCTTTCGCTCACGAATTATGAAAAAAGCAAAGAAAAAAAAAATCATTCCATGAATTAATATACTTAAATTCTTGTTTTAAATTCTGTAAAAAAAATTATTTGTTTAGTTTGATCCCATTAAGGGAAATTTGAGGAGCCTCATATGAGGCTTGTAAGTTTAAAAGATTGCAAACAAGCCTATCCAGAAATATGAAAGGAAAGAGATAGGTGACATATTTAAGCTATTTTCTTATATTTATTTTAATGCTCTAAAGGATATTTTAGCTATCGTTACTTAATACAATCAAATCACAGATATATTGGAAAAATTATCTTGAGTGAAAAGCCTGAAAGCACTTAGGACATAGTGCTTCCTTGGATTGAGCATATATGTATTTAGTTTTCCTGGTACAGCCAGATAAGTGGCACTTGGCAGAATATTTTCCCTCGGTTTTAGCGGGTAATGCTCACTACCATCTCTTCTAAATTCAGCAAGAGCTTGCACTTTTAAGCGTTTCTTTGTTGGTGGATCCCGCAATATACTTGGTCTGCCTTTCTTTTAGCTCTGATTCGAACTACCTTTATTATTAAGGGAACTTGCAATGGATGATTTAAATTCTAATAAATCCAAGGATTCATTTTCAGGATTTGATTTTCAAAAGATCTAAAATCCAATCTATATGATCCAACAATTTACGACGCAAACAATTTACGACTAGGCTATTCTGTGGGTGTGTCACGCGTGTTTACCAAAGACAATAAACTTCATGGGAAAGGAAAAGATCACTAGGGTGCCTTGGGGTCATGATGCCCGTTTTTACCAAAAAAAGGCAAGCCACTGAGGTTATCCTTTTCTGCAATATCAAACCAAGATAACTTAATCTAAGCGGAAACATCAAAATTAATTGATTGGGTATTGTGAAATATGGAGTCATATGGCGGCTAATATCCCCCTTTAAAAATATTATTTTAGTTTAATGAAAATGTTAAAGTATTTCGTAGTTTCAGAAAGAAAGCTCAATTGCATTAATCACTGCTTTGTCCAAAATTTCTCAAAACTTGAAATAGATCATGGACCTATTTTTACTATATTCCTGAGATGATTTCGATAATACGTGTTTCCATTGAGTTGTGCGTTTCCACTAAAGACTTGCTATGTAGCTAAGCTAATGCATTTTAAATATGTCGGGACTCAAAGATTTAACATTAGCATTATGTTGAAGAGTCGATGTACCAGCTAAGACATCGTCTTTGTCACTTAAACATAGTCATGTGAATTATGAGGCTTTTAGTAAACAGTCCCAGTAAGTGTGACGATAATAAACGATCAATCAATTAATCGATAAGACATAATTTCCGCTGGTAAGTAGAAAATGTTCCAGATCATTCATTCGGTTACAGGCACTACACATTGCATTATCCTGGAAATTAAATTTGTGCAAGAATCTGGAAGTGAGAATCATTTTGCTGATGATCCGAGAGCTTGGAGCAGCGGTTCCTAATCTTTTTCAGTACGCATATCCTTAACTGGCTTGATTCTTTTCCGCGTAGAATCCTCAAGTCCCCCTTCCCCTGCACTCTGTTTCACTCAGTTCTTCAAAAACGGAAATAAGATGAATTTATTTAAATGATCTATTTTTATTATATTTTTTTGAAGTAAACAAACACAAAGAGAAACACAAAGATTAGAAAAAGAAAAATTAATGGGATATTTGAGACTTCATTGAATCTCAAAATTTCGAAAAATTAGACTCAAAAGAGGATAAGTACAATCTCAAACCCAGAACTGCGTTTAATTTGCTTCTATATTTGCTTTTTATACAAGTATACAAAAAAAAAAAAAAATTACCATTCAACAAGCTCAGTGATAGAACAAGCACCAACAAACACATTACGTTTTTAAAAAGTTCATTTTATTAATAGGAAGTTCGATATTACATTGATAATCTTAATATATTTATATAGAAACCTCTACCTATTTTTTCACATTTTTTAAAAATGGTTTTAAAATCTTTTGTTCTTCTAACTGGTGTGGCCAGCATAACGTTTTCTTAGCAGTACCTGCTGAGAACCATTAGTTAAGAATCTCCTCTCGTACAGGTTTTTTTAAAATCTAATTAGATATAATATTTATATTCCTCTCAGGAGCTTACATTTTTTACTTTGTACGGTTTAATTTAGTTTTAGTTTTTTTTATTATTATTAACGTTGAACTAGAAGCAACACAAGGACTAGTGGCGACGGACCTCGTAATTTTGAACCACGGTCAAGTGACGAGGACGACACCTGAGCTGGCACCCCTCTTTCCTAACATCCACACCACGCCAACGGGAGGACTTTGGTTCATGACAGATTTAACGTGCATCAGCCCCGGCTACACGGCAGGTCTTAGGCGGCCAAGGATCGAACCCGCGACTGAACGAAAACTGATGGTCACGAATCCGAAACCATGATCACTAGGCTACCTTGGCCTTTTACTTTGTACGGACATCACTCACCCGAGGCACTGTAACGATATTTTCCTTTCCCATGGGAGTTTATTGTCTTTGGTGAACACAGTAACGTGCCCTCAGAATACCCTAGCGATTCTTCTCTTTTTTCGACCCTCCATCTTGTCAACAAATTTTTGCTATTTTTCAAACGTTTAGATTTGAGTTACACATTCTTTGGCGCAGTATAGTCACTTGCACCATTTCTCTTACACCATTTTAAAATTCCCCATCACATAATATTTATATTCAGGATGTTCCTCAAAATTTAAAATATTTGCAGGAATAAAAATGGTCAATAGCGGTTTTTTTCCCCTTCTACTTTGATAACCTCAAAGTTCTCATGTGGAAAAACAAAGTTTGAAAAGTAAAGAAATAAAGTATTAGCAGAGGTGTGGACCATATCACTTGACAAGCTCTCAGAATTTTAAAATGCATAGTCATAATCCTAAGTGCAGTTCCGAAACAACATCAACTAAATAAATAAAATTCCCCTTCGTAATAAAAATATGTACTCTTTCTGTGACCTCAAAAATCTTTGTGCATGTGTGAAAAGTCATTTCATCATTTAAAAAAGGAGAGAAATTGTATAGAGTTCAATTCTCAATTTTTATGAATTGAAAACATAATTTAACATTCCACGCAATGTATAATTCTACGCATAGTATTTTTTTAAAGCTATAGATCAACATACAATTTTTTTAAATGAATTTCAGATTAAAAATAAATTCGTAAACTAGTTTCTGTGTTATTTTGTGATATAGAAGTTCAAAATTTTCATTTCTTTGTTTGGCTTCATATGTTTTTTTCTTCCTGTATTTGCATTGTAGTGTGCCATACCAAACCGTCCAAAATGCACTCCATCTTAAAAAAAATCTCACTTGGTAACATTATCGGAGGGAGGTCATAGCCTCGTGTATAAACTGCAGTCTGAAGGATTAATAAGGTCAAAAAGTCTAGCTTAGAAAAGTAATTTGTAAAACATTGTAATAACTATTATTATTTTTTGTGTAAAAATATTTATTTAAGTCAGTTGATTCTAAAATTGTTCGATTTAAAATAGAATTAGATCGAATTTGTTTGGGAAACTGGAATTTCATGGAGTTTGAAATGTGTTGGGGAGGGGGAAAAAACGGATGTTTCCGAGAACTAAGGTCGCGGTTAAATAAACTTTTTTACGTTGAACTTTGCTAATTTATTTCCTTCATTGTAATCCTCTTTTCCTAGAAAAAACATTCATTTAAATTAATTCCTAAATTTCTCTAAATAGATATTTAATCAAATAGTCAAACTTTTCATATCAATACGCATCTAAATTATTGATTTTCGGGTTTTAAAGGTCAATAGAGATGCGGTAATTCTCAATTAAATAAGGAACATTTTTAATCACTTATTTTAAAATAAAAAAAATTAATAACTAGGAATTCATAATTTTACATTGATTGATGCTAATTATCCTTATTTTACATGAATTTGCAAATAGTAGAATTTTATAAATGAAAGAGATTTAATATCTAAGAACAATACGGTCTTTTCTATAACTTTAAAAGATCAAAAGCAAAGATACGAGTTATCTCTTTTTCAAGAATACCAACAGTGATTTAAATACTAGCCTTGTTTGTATAATTATTATAGTTTCAGTGTTCATAGGAAGTCAGAATAGAATTGAGAACTAAAAAAAATTTATAGAATCAAGCAATTTCACAGATTCCAAGTTTTATGAGGTAACAGAGAAGCTTCAACTTGAACTCATAAGGCTCCCATCTGCTGACCATTTTGATTGCGTGAACGTAATGTTAATCCTATGGATTTTCTACTACCGTCCTCAAATCATTACTATTTTATTTATTTGAACATAAAAAAGTGCACCCGAAAGAGCAAAAAATAACGAAGGTTTCTGCGGAATAACATTTTCCCTCCGATTTTAGAATATTTTTTAAGGACTAGAAAACCCACAAACGAATAATCAAAATAGGATAAACAATTTTTTAAAAGAATAAAAGGAAAAATGTAATTCCACGGGAATCTTCATTATTTTTTGCTCTTTCGGATGCACTTCTAATAGATAAGATAGTAAAGATTTGACAACGATAGTAGATGGCCGGTAGACGCGAGTCTTAATAAATTAATTTATTTGAAAAAGGAAAGAAATGGAAGTAGTAATTCATATTTTTGAAGTAAAAATATGAGTTACTACTACCATTACTACTTCTTAAGTGCAAATCAATAGATTCAAAGTTAAACTACAATAATAATTGGTAATTTAACCTTTTTTTTTTTTTTTTTCAGGTAGTAATACAAATAATTCAAAGTGATGTCGAATCCCGGCAAAATATCAAAATTGTTGGGCGCGTTTATTCTCCTAACCATGCCAAGATACTAAGAAATAATTTTGAAGACCAGGAAACAAAAATTGTGACCAACAATTTTTTGTAAAACTTGCGTAATTTAACCTTTTTTTTTTAAAAATATCTTTTAAATTCTATTAAAATATGAATTCTGATGATTCACATATTCAAACACATCGGATTAAAAATATCTAATCTTTCGCATAAATTTATTTCGTTCCATCAAAGAATTTAAAAAGGATTTTATTTTAAATTTGTAACTTTTTAATAAAATGAAAATTATCACAACCAAATTATAACTCATTTTATCCTCATTTTTTGAAATTCTTTTTTTGTTATTTGAAAGAATTTCGTTCTACGTTTTTTTTAAAGCTGTATACTTGATTCATTATGATATTTAGAAAATTTAATAAAATGTAATTTTCAAAAGAAACACATTTATGTTGAAAATTGCATTATCATTGAGCATATATTAAATTTTTAAAGAAATATTCAAAAGTATCATATATGAAGTCTTAAAATAAAAAAGTGTCGATTTACAAATTTCAAACTCATGACATTCAAAATTCAGTAAATTTGAAGTTATAAAAAAAAAGCAGCACAAGCAATGAAATAATAAAAAACAAAGCCATTCAAAATTATTAAATGGCAACTAAATTTCCTTTTATAAAAATGTAACCAAATGGTATATTGAAAATTAACAAGAAATAAGTAATCTTAAATCTTTTTAAAAGCTATTTAAATAAATGAGTAGATTATATGAATGTCAATAAAAAAAAAAAAATAATAATAAAAAGAGAAGCCAAACTAATAGACATTTAAAAAAAATGTTTACAAAATTTGCGAGAATAAAAATCCTGGTATATACAACAATAAACTATATGCAGCATTGTTAAATAAATTAAATATTAATATATATTTAAAAAAGAATATATACCTCAAAATCATGTTGCATGGCCAAAATTATGCTGTTTTCGTCTTTAGATGATTAAAAAGTGTTCCGTTTTATCTCGTAACAATTTCCAGCCTTCCTTCCGTTCCTTATAGAACATATTAGATAATAGGGACACATGACATCAGAACTGAGCACTCTTTCATTTAGTGTCTCCACATTTGGCTATTTTTGAAAATTTCTGGCTAGAAAAGTTTAGGTTTGAATATTATTTACCAGTCTGTAACAATCCAAATATACTTTAAGTGATGTAGATATGAAATTGATTATTTGTACGCAATCCGTTGTTGATCATCAAGTAATGTAGTTTCTTATCAGCGACCTTATTTTTAATCACTTACTTATATAGAAAATTGGTTTATAAAAAGTGTACATTTCTTTGTAGCTTTACTGTGCATATCAATGTGTGTGTGAACGTAAACATTCAATCAGCAGTATCTTTAAATTTGGAATCAGAATAGTTCCCTTGGAAAAATATTTTTGTAAGGTCACGTAATTTCCCTACATTTCTTTAAAAGTGAGCCATTTAAAATGGATGAATCGTCTCTATCTTAGAATAGTGTTATTCAACCGCTGGCATCGCATCAATTTTATAGGGTGTTAGATCGCAATTGCTTATTAACATCGCACTGAAGTAACACGAGGCCTACATTGACGATGGACCTCGTAAATTTGAGCCTCGGTCGAGTGACGAAGACTATGTCTGAGCTGGCACCTCCCTCTCCAAACTTCCACATTACGCTAACGGAAAGACTTAGAGCCCCGATATATTTAACGTGCATCAGCCCCGTCTGCAACCATGACCACCAGGCTACCGCGGCCACTATAGGGCGTTAAAAGAAACGTAAATTTGGAATGTTACAAGGTCCTAGTTTCATAATTAAATTTACCAGAGAATGATATAAAAATGTTAGTTTAGTTTTTATTAACGTCGCACTAAATGCAACACGAGGGCTATCGGCGATGGACCTCGTAATTTTGAACCTCGGTCAAGTGACAAGGACAACACCTGAGCTGGCACCCCTTCTCCTAACTTCCACACCATGCCAACGGGAGGACTTTGAGCCCCGACAGATTTAACGTGCATCAGTCCCGGCTACACGGCGGGTTTCAGGCAGCCAATGATCGAACCCGCGACTGAACGAAAACCGCTGGTCACGAAACCGAAACCATGACCACTAGGCTACCGCGGCCACGATATAAAAAGGTTGAGAGTCATTACTCATTGATTGGGTTGCATGAATTTTAGATAAAGTATGTCCAACTAGTGGCCTGCAACGAATTTCTTTGCAGCTCACTATGTTTTGGGTGGTTGATGTGTTGACTGTTTTAAAGTTATTTTGAAACTGTTTAATCAACAATTGACTGTGAACATTGGACTATATACATTTGTTTTATTGAGCGGTGATGGTGTGTCGTACTCCCTAGCTAATTTACAGCAATAATGGTAAAATAACCATATTCCACAAAAAGATGGAATACTAGCGTCACTAACAGAACGGTGCATAATTGTGAGTTTTAATGGCAAATGAGTCAGATATAGCTATGCTGCACCAAAACGAGATGGGACTAGACGTTTGAAAAAATTAGTAGGCATGAAGGAGGGTCGGAATTAGAGAAGGATTGCTAGGGTTTCCCGGGGGAACGTCACCCGTGTTTACCAAAGACAGTAGTTTAGTTTAGTATTATTTAACGTCGCACTAGAAGCAACACAAGGACTAGTGGCGACGGACCTCGTAATTTTGAACCACGGTCAAGTGACAAGGACGACACCCGAACTGGCAACCCCCCCCCTCTCCTAACATCCACACCACGCCAACGGGAGGACTTTGGGTCCCGAACAGATTTAACGTGCATCAGCCCCGGCTACACGGCGGGTCTTTGGCGGCCAAGTATCGAACCCGCGACTGAGCGAAAACCGCCGGTCGCTAGTCCACGACCTTGACCACTAGGCTACCGCGGCCCTACCAAAGACAGTAAACCACACAGGAAAGAAAAAGTTCACTAGAGTGCCTCGAGATCATGAGAAAGAATGCAAGTCCCTGACGGCCTCTACAGAGCTGGTCGTAACACCATGTACCAAAAATTTTAACTAAAAATATAGCAGCTTTATTTTTAAAATTTCTAAGCATTCAAAATTATTGACATGGAACAAGGCTCTTGCTGATGGATTATTAAAAGGTTGGTTCAAAAAGTACTTGTATTTGAAGACAGATGGCATCTTTAAAGCAAATTTTTGTTGCCATTGTTAAACGGAACCGAAACAATTTTGACATTGAGTCATTAGTCAGTTTTGATTTCGTAGTCATTGCCTGCCAAATCAAAATTTGATAGCTGCTGCAATGTTGTCGACGTCATTTTGAGTCGTGTTGTCACAGCGGGCGAGTTCTGTATTCATCATTATGTACTGGAACCCAAACAGCAATCAAAACAATGAGTTGTTTCCGGTGAATCTGTTCCAAAGAAGGCGAGCATGATCTCATCGGCTGAAAAAGTTATTACGAAGAATTTTTGAAGTGTAAAGGTGACATGATCATAAGTACGAGTAATTAAGATTTGGACAGATGTCTAGTAAGTCATGATACTTACTAAAAACAAACCATTTTCGATGGCTACGAGCACCACCTCCTGGAATTTCTAAGGACTTATTAAATGAACCTCGTATTAGCCGTTTTGAAATAACGCACCATTTCCAGCACTAAAAGCAGCGAGTATTTTAGCAACTGATAAGAAAAATATCGCCATTAATCTTCTACTACATTAGTTGATGTGTCTAACATTAAATATTCTGCTTTCATAGAAGAAAAATGAATTTATTAACGTGATGCTTTTCCATTCGTATAGTTATTCTCTGATTGGTGAGTTTAAATTCTATAAAGAAACGTAGACATCTATAAAAAAAATTACTTTCTGTAAAAGATTACTCGCCTATTTTAAGCTCTTGCATTCAGTATGTCTTTGTCGCAACCAGGAAGAAGAAATACTAAACGAAAATTTCCTGACTAACATTGGTATTTCTAAAAGTGGGAATCCAGTTTTTTTTTTTTTTTTTTTTTTTTTTGCTGTGATATAAAAAAAATAATAATCTGTTTGAAGAGTAGTAATATGCTCTTTCTCTCTCTTTTTATCAGCGCATTCCTCACTTTACTTAAAACGTCAAATGAGCAATACAAGCACTATAATACAAATAGCAAGTAACAGCAATCCTAAAAATGTAAATAAATAAAAGAAAACTAGAACCCGAACTAGTTTATTATACAGTGCGATCCATGTGATTTTTATTTGTTGAAAATTAGCCCGAAGTTGAATATGTGATTGTTTATTAATGTCGCACTGAAAAGCAACACGAGGGTTATTGGAGACGGACCTAGTAATATTGAACTTCGGTCAAGTGACGAAGATGTTACCCGAGCTGGCTCCTCCCTCTCCAAACTTCCACACATCTGTAAAGGGAATATTTTGAGCCACGACAGATTTAACGTGCATCAGCCTCGGTTAAATGGCGAGTTTTTTGAAGCAAAAGGGCTCGAACCCACGTTTTCAGTTTAGTTTTTATTAACGTCGCACAAGAAGTAACACGAGGGCTATTGGCGACGGACCTCGTAATTTTGAACCACGGTCAAGTGGCGAGGACGATACCTGAGCTGGCACCCCCTCTCCTAACATCCACACCACGCCAACGGAAGGACTTTGGGAACCGAACAGACTTTTTACGTGCATCAGCCCGGCGGGTCTTTGGCGGCCAAGGATCGAACCCACGACTGAACGAAAACCGCCAGCCGCGAGTCCACGACCTTGACCACCAGGCTACCGCGGCCCATCTCGAACCCACGATTCGACGAAAACCGAGAGTCCGTGACTACTAGGCTTCTGCGACTACAAAGCTGGATTACGAGTTTGATACATTGTTGTATTAAACGATCACAGATCATACAGATTTTCAAAGATTTCTAAGAAAGCCACCAAAAAATGTGAGAGTAACCAATTGCCTTTATTATTTTATTTACATTCAAAATATTTTTACTAAGAAAATAATGAATAAAAATTTTAGTTTAATAAGTGGCGTTTCCCTGAATTATTTAACACTATTTAATTAAGTTTCTGGAAGCAGCCATGCGCAAGATTCAATTCTAAATTTGAAATAGCCAGGCGACTCCCAACGAGTTATTAAAAAAAAAAAAGAAAAAAATCGCGATATATATTGTTAAGATTTAATAAATTGCCTCCACTAAATTTATTTAGCGATTTACTAATCAGTTAATTCAGCCTAATAAATTTAGCAGCAATTTTAATATTTGAAAGCCAGAAAAACTATCTTTCAAAGCTGATTCAAATTATCCATCTTTTTTTAGCACATATTCCTTTTCTCTTTTTAAACTGTCTGGCAATTAACAGAATGCCCTTTGTCCGAGTAAACCTGTTTTTAAATGGAATTAACTTACTTAAAACTACAATAAAGAAAAGCAATATATTGACATATGTAAAAAGTAACATATGAAATCGGACGCCAAAAAACAAGTGATGGATCACGTATTAAATTGCTATGCCTTGGACCGAATTCGAACGAGTTATTAAGAAAAAGCAGATTCATAAACACAGTGAAAGTTCATGTTTTGATATATAATATGCCCTCTTCTTCAGCACAAAGGACCTGCTTTTGTGTTTTTCAATTTCTGATTTCCTTCTCTTGGAGGAGGGGTGATTTTTATCTCACTTTCATTCGGCTCTTTTCCTCAGATTTAAGATGAATCTTCAGAAGAGATGAAAGAGCTAAATTGCTCTTTTGTGGATAAACATTTCGATTTGATCTTTTTCTTTCCCTTTTACGACAAACGAATGTCTCACAAAATATGCTCCAAGCTAAAGCACGGAAGGAATTCAGTCAGATACAAATAGTGTCCAACCATAAAATAGACAAATATAACTTACTAGAATATGGTAAAAAAAATATTTCTCTCGAATAAGACAAAATTGAAGTAGTTTAAAAAAAAAAGAGTGATATATAATCTATACAAAAAATTCATAAATAGATCGATTTCAATATCAATTTTTTTTTTAAATCGAAGAATCTCAAAAATAGCGTTAGGCCTCATAAAAATCTTCAAAAGAGTAAATTAAGCAAAGTAAAATAGAATAACTATAAAAAAGTTCCATACAAAGAACAAATTTCGCCTCCCAAAATGCCGTTTTTTATAATTATTAGTAACTTACTCAATTAAATATAAGAATTAAAGTAAACGATGAAATATCGAGAAATGGACAATAGTAAACTCTTCCGAAATTAAAAATAAAGCAAATGATAACTTATTAAATTGAATACATTTAAGCTATATGTAATTAAAATCTGGTAAGCCAAAAGAGATCCACCTAAAACAATAGCTTCTTAGGTGGCTAATAAGTATTGTTATATGCTAATACGTCTAAGTTTGTGAAATGACATTCTCGTGGTGAACGTAATATTCTTTTAAATCGTGGTACGTGAATGGACATTTGGAAGGGGGGGGGCCCTTCGCGAACAAAACCACTGATTTTAAACGGATACTTCGGAAAGACACCTCCGCTTGATTGTTTTAACGTCGCCAATGAGAAGCAACACGAGGGCTATGGGCGACGAACCTCGTAATTTCGAGTCTCGGTTAAAACGAGGGTGACACCTCCCTCACCACGCCAACGGGTTGACTAGTGGCGTCGACCAAATTTAATGTGCATCAGCCCCCATACCCGGCGGATCATTAATGGCACCAGAGTTCACGACTCGACGAAAACCACCGACCGAGGGTTCGTGACCATGACCACTAGACTATCGCGGCCACAAGATACCTTAGCATCGAATGAAGCAGATCCATAGATTCGTTTATATGTAAGAAATAGGTGAAAAATAAAATCTAATTTTCATAATGCTACACATACAATTCTCCATGTTCCTTCATATTGGAAGGACTTACAATTAATAACTGTTTACTTCCTTTCGTTACTAAGAAAATACGTTTTTTCCTCCAAGTAAAGAGTATCTAATGTTTCCACAAGAGAAAACTAAAGTAATTTCAAACACATAACTGAAATATAATGTGTCACAGTCAAAACAAGAGTAATTGTATTGCGAGAGGTACATTGAAAATTTTAAAATAAATAAAACACATGATTTCTCAGCAGTTAAAATAAGCCTATGCTTTCCAGTAATAAAAGAAAAATTAATTAACAAGATTCTGCATCGATTAATAATATTGTCAGATTTGCAATGAAAACAGCAGACGTGGTCTTCAACAGAACAGACGTGAAGAAAAAAATTTGAAAACCATTACCTAGGAATACTGTATTTTAGCTGTACATTTGGACCTTTTACTCATTAACAGGAGATACGTTAAAAAAAAAAAAAAGGTTAACACCAAGGAATGTGATTGAAAGAAAAATTGAGCATCTATTCTAGAACTAACAAAACGAGTCTTAAGCAACTAACCTTGTATTCTCCAGCCGTGGTCAAGTAATGAGGCTGCAACTTTTGACTTTACAGTAGCACAATTAATTAATAGCATAACTATTAATTTTAAGTGAGAATTTCAAGAGAGATTCAGCTAAATTTAACATACATCTACTCAAAATCATTCTACAAGATCAATGGATGTGGAAGCTAGTTTTGAATTAGTTATTTACTGAAAACTAAACTGCTGCTTTAATCAACTAGGGAATATATATCAATGAAAAGGTCACAGATTAATTTTTTTAAAAAAATTGTATCAGGATCACAATCTCAAAAAACAATATCAATTGCAATATGCTGTTCTTAAATTCTGATTCATTTAAATTTAAACTTAAATTCCCCAAGTATATTTGGTTTGATTGATGTAGCACTAGAATTACATAACAGGTATTGAAGACGATGAGCTTCGATAAGATGTCAAAGAACCTACACAGTTGAAATTGTACCTTTTAGAAAAAGGCTTTTGTAACCAATCAATAGGGGTAAAAAATCTTAAAGTAAACTTTTAATGTTATACATTATAAAAACATACAGCAGTGCAATTTTATTACAAAAAATATAAAAACATTTTGAATAATCTTTAACTTATGACAGTCAACTTTATGCTATAAACAAAGTAACTAAAATTTCCAATCGGAATAATATACATAAATTATAAGTTTAAATGAAAATGGGTATTTTTATTTCCTTTTGAGGAAAACAAAATTCCTAACAGAAGTGAAGAACATAAATTTTGCATTATACACACATACATTCTTAGTCCTCATTATATGAAAGTCCTGTTAATTTAATATACTAACATTAAAGATGGGAATATCATCTGCTTTTAATACAACCACAAATTTAATTTATCCATATCTACAAATTATACTAAAATACAAAATGTTTATTCATTTGTTAATTGCATTAACACAATTTACATAATTAATCTAAATAATAGATTTAAAAAAGATTGTTATACAATATTTCTGATTTAAATTAATAAGTGATAAATGATTGGTTAAACAAAATTAGCATTTATAATAGCAATATCTAATATTTATTTTTATATTTCAATTCTATTTATGATATTCAGAATAACTAATATGCAATAAAGCAATATGTTTAAAGCATAAATTTACCAGTCACTATAAGTAAAAACGTCAAGTACATTACCTTATAAAATGAAAGGGATGGAGTAAGCTACTGATAATGTTAAATGTAAACACTAACAGCAAAAAAAAAAAAAAAAAAATCCATTTAAGATGAATCTGTATCACTGTATTACTTTAACAATATCTAGATCACTGGTACTGAGCCTTTTATGCCAGAAAAGCCCCTTCGAAAGTTTCTTGTAATCCTATAACACCATATTTAGTAACATCTTATTTTATATCCTTCAAGAAATTTTGATTGATAATAAAATTGGTCAAAATTTAAAAATCATTCAAGATTCTTCTCGACTCTTATTGGAATGAAGTCTCAGATTACAGAAATATCAACCAAATATAAAATTTAATGAATACTTTAAACCCTTTCAAGCAACAAGATATGTGCAAATGACCTCAGGTAAAAAAAAAAAAAAAAATTTACAAGTAGAGAAAATGCTTAGCCTAGATCTAATGATGGATACTGTGCGCAACAATTAAACACATTCTATTTTCTACTTTGCATTAAAAAGTATATCATGATGCATTTTTGAAAGAATAATCAAATTATGTTTTTGATTGAATTTTATTCAATTTTTAGATAATTTAAAACAACTACCTAAAAAACACTCATGCAGAAAAAAAATATAAGATCTTCACTACCATTAAAACACCACAGAACAATAATAATTATGTCCTAAAATTATACAGATGAAAATATAATATTAGCTCATAATACACATATTAATTAATCATACAATTCATAAATTAATACAGTTAGAACATATATTTACATATTTTCAAATATTTGATTCTTTAGATCAATGGAAATGAAAAATGCTAGAAAAGTATAATAAAAGAATTTACAAATTTAAGAACATAAAATTTACCATATATTTATATACACATATTCTGCACATCTAATACTGTTTAGAAGCTTTTCCTTTTACATATATTTTGAATCTAATTATTTTAGCACAACAAAATATTTTATGAAGCAACAATCACAAAGAAAACACAGTAAAATTCATATTTTCAAGAAAATATGAGATTGCATGAAAAATATACATAGATCCATAAAAGTATATAGTTTGTACAATGCAATTAAGAATTTTTTAAAGTTATCCTTCTATACATACATACAATTTACTTACAAATATTAACACACATTTATTTGATTCTGAATAATTCTATATTTTACAGAAGCATATAATTAAATCTGAAGATTTTCCCCAAGGAACAAAATTAAAATTTAATTTGAATTTCAGAGATAAAACCAAACCATTAAAAAAAAAAAAAGTTATTTGACTCCAAGAAGAAAAATAGGAAAACACACACCTCTTATGATTATTGTTTTACATATTAATATATGTAGAATTTATATTTTATAGTTACAATTTTGATTCACACATTAAATTTCAAAAAAATTCAATAAAAACCCACAAACACTTCAAAAATTAAAGAAAAAGGCATCTGAAAAATTTAAGGAAAAATGTTATTAAAGAAATAAAAAAAATGTCCACAATCAACTTTGAATAAACAACTTGTTTTAAAAGCACCTGTTATAAGAAATGGCATTAATTGTTAAAAAGAAAAATGTTACAATTAAATGTATGCTTATCACAGATGTAGAAATACAACTCAAAATAATAAAAAAAACTAATAAAAGAATAAATAAGACAGTAAGGAATTTTTAAAAAAACCATACACTACAATTCCACACCACATCTTATGAATAACAGTAATAAATGTATAAGCACACACACATACATCATTATAAACACAAAAACTAGCAAACAACATACAGCATAATTACTCAAATTAAACATTAAAAAATACAGCATCTACACATTTTATTGCACTACTAAAAAACCTATTTATTTTTTTTTATAATCCTATGAGCACATAGAACACATAAAAACTAGACATATGAAAAAGATAATATGAACTTTAAATTGATATCATATGATCATCATCATCATCAAAATCATCTTTATCAATAGCTTCTTCCAAAGATGACTTTCGGGCACGAATCAACACACAAATAAAATTGACAGCAAATGCCTGAAATTTTTTTAAAAGATTGTAAGAAAATAATACACACAGTAAAGTTCATAAAATGTTTGTTTCTTTCATATATTAGATATTTATATCACATATAATACTTGAGAATGTTGATATTTTGATATCAATTTATATTTTCTATACAAAGATTACTATTAACACTTCATTTGATGATACGAACTAGTTTAAGATATTATAGTCCAATTTAAATTCTACTATATAATATAATTGGCTCATCAGGATTATATTATTTTATAATTTATTTCTATCTTCCTTATACAATAAAAACTTGAAAATAAGTTAAATAATATAATTTTCTTATTTCTATTAACATTACAAGCATTACTACTACTATTTCATTAGAAAGTAAAAGAATAATTTATGATACTTAACTCTAAATTAACTTCCCTTTTTTTTAAAAAAAAAAAAAAAAATTAGAAATGTTTAGGGAAGATGGTTTAAATTCAAATGTACAAATAGTTTTTCATCATAGAATTGTTTATATAATATCATTCATTTCTATCATCTCTATATAACAAAAGTTCGAAAAGTTAAATATATTTTTCTTACTGCTACTAACATGAGAAAAGTTATTAAACAAGTTAATATTCTAGTACAATTATAATCACAAATGCCATTACACGACACATTTAATAATGCATTATCACAAAAGAAGAAAGTATTTATATAAAATGTTGAATAATAAAAACAGCTACGAAAATTTTTAGTGCTTATATATATATATATATATATATACACACACACACATATATAAGTGTGTACGAATAATTTTAGAGAACCTCCCTTAGTAAATATATATATATCCACAGGTATTTTGCATCTTACAATACAAATTACTACTAATGACTTATGTGTGAAAAGAATAAGCTCTAACTTCATGGTTTGTTATTAGCTTCCAAATAAAACGAACAAAATTCGAATATAAAAGTTGTTTTTATTTATGAATTTTAACTAAGTTTTTCTGCTGCAATTACCATGGAAAATGGCACACAAAAAAATCAGCAAGAATGTAACTAATGTACAAAACATTTGGCAATATTTGAAAAGAAGATATAGACCTAATCTATGAATAGTACAATAAAGTTGAAACTATCTTGTGAAAATTATGTTTTCAGACATTAATATCAGGTGCACTAGCTATGAAGTCCAACTTATTTGTTATCTACAGATTATTGTTTGTTTTTGTCATTATGATCATTTCCCATCTGAAAAAATTTCATGTACGACAAACACTGAATAGATGATGACTTTTTTCATTTCTCATCCTAAAGACTTTTGAACTATGGATATTTTCAGATAATTTAGTTTTAAGTCAATTCAGAGAAAGATAGTTTAATATGGATAATAAATTTGCTTTTAAATTTTTGCTATTTATAGCCCCTTTCATTAAAGTCATTAATTTTAATTCTATTGACTATGAATTTACTAAAAATAAATTATTGATAAAAAAAATACTGGAAAGACTGACTTGAAAAAAAAATGCAGTGTTTTATTAATATATATATATACACTGTAACATACATAATATTTTATTAAATAACTAATTTAAACATTAGAGGTAACCTAATGTTGTTTAATGAAGCTATTGTGTACAGATTAAGTTAATGTAATTGATCAGATGGGACCAATAACTTTAATCAAATAATCTGTTTAGTTATTACTTAATTTAATGTTTAACCTTAGTTAATGATTAAGGTTCGCTGATATAAATAATACATTTAATTGACTTCTAAGAATTAAACAACAAAATGCAATCTTAATCCTTTCTATGCTGAAGCCCTTCATTTCTCAAATACTAATAATATTTTATCCCAAGTTGACATTGAACAGGTAAGAAAAAGTAGTAATAAAATACTTAAGAATCCAATTTTTAAAAAACGTTTTTTTTTTCTTTAATTAGCTGCTTTATAAGGCAGTGATTCATTAAGCAATTCACAAAATATGTTTGTTTAATGAACTATTTAAACAAACTGTAGACAAATTTCAGAAAAAAAATCATTATTTTGTGTAAGCAATATACATCTGATTATTTCAGATAATTCATACCATTCTTGAATGAATTTTTTAACGTAAAATAGAGAAAGGGGGGGGGGGAGTAACTATAATGAAAAAAAAATTAAATTCCCAGAATGTTGATGTAAAAATGAACTAATGAAATAAATCAGTTAAATTAACACAATTTTCATAAAAATCAGTTATAGTTTTACTTTTTTAAAAAGTAGTAAATAATAATAAAAAAAAAACATATGTCCCTCTCCTTTTTTTTTAGAACACTTTATATTACTTCCTAATTTAAATATTTTCTAAGATGCATTCTAGAACAGATTAGTTTTAAAAATATAGTAAATATGAATGTGTTAATATATCATTTCCCCCCCTACCATTTATCTCATGAATGGCAGAAAAATTAGATCCATTATGATTTAGTTTAACTAGACATTCTGTTATATGGTTAAAGGTATCAGGGTAAAAATATTACAAAAACAAATGTAAGATAGAGATATTCAAAGGATTGATCAATGCAATAAATAACAAACTTTCACTTACAGCCAAAAACACCCAAGTCATCCAATAGTAAGCAGCAGCAAATACCCAAGCTTTGTAAGCAAAACTGAGAACAAAGGCAGCTCCCCTTGTCATTATACAGTCAGCTGCAATTAATCAGAAATTAAAAAATAATAATAAACTAGGAAGAAGGATTTTAATATGAAAATAACACATTTTAGAGAAAAACATTTCCTTATCAAACACATGAATATATACCTGATGAAGCATCTAATGAGCAAGCGGTCAAAACGCAAGTTCCGTTCCCATCCTATAAATTAAAAGTTTAGTCAAAACATGTCAAAATATTTTTTTTATTAAAAATTATTTTAAATGTTTACAAAAAATATGTTAACATCAATAAATTAAAAGAAAACATTTGAGATACAAAGCACATAATAATAACACTCTGCAATGAACATTATTATTAAAGTAACATAAAGATAATGCATTTTTAAAAATCTATATTTAAATACACTATATATGTAGGTATTTTGCACTAGTGATCTTTCACTTGAATACATTTTCTTTATTATTATTATTTTAAGATTTTCTACAAACCAAAAATTACTAATAACTTTTGAAGAATTGATCTCTAATTTAATGAAAAATACTATTTTCTGATCCCTTTAAACTTAGTGAGGTCCATTTAACGAAATATTGAATGAGTTCATTTTTATAAGGAAAAAAAAAGTATTCTTAAAATAAATTTTATTTTCAATTGCATTGTTTTTTCCATGTTACTTTACTAGTTCACACAAAAGAACTTTTTTAAAACTCATCATTTATGTGATAGCTATTTAGAACTAACTCATGAATTATGAATGAGTTTACAGAACAGAAAGTAAGTTTGATAAAGCAATAAAATAAATATTAATAAGTATTACATATATTAAAAATATAATGTAATACCAGATTTTCTCTTATTTTCTTCTTCAAATTTTATATAACCAATTCAAAATATTATTATTAATGCTTATTTTAAAAAAGCTCAGCTAAGAGATGCATCATCATGTGTTATAGTCTTAAAAAAAAAAAGGATTCTGCAACAACAAAAACACTTTTGGTGAAACTGTTTAGCTCAAACAATTGAATTACTGAGAACATTTATGTCTTATATATTATATTTTTATTTATTAGATATAGTGAGAAAAAAACAAAATTAAAAGTACCAATTCACTTTTGCTAATTGAAAACTGAAATTTGAATGAAAAATTCTAATAGGAATGGAAAAATTCTAAGGTATTGTCTAAAATATAATTTACAATTGCAATACATGAAAAAACAATTTTGAGTTATGAAATGAAATTAAACTTCACAAATTAGTTTGATAATTGTTATTTTTTTAATGCATAAATTACATCACAATACTATTATTAAAAGTAATAAAGTAATCTTCAGTGAAACTGAAAGAGTGATTTACTCCTTTCCTTAAATATTTTGTTCATCCAAATTATTAGTAAACTACAATCAAAACTTCTTATGTGCAAACATTGTAATGATTACTATAGAACGACAACTTAACTCATTTGAATTAAAACAAATGCTTAATAAAAGAATCTGTGAGCAAAAAAAAGTAAAACTGCAGTTCACAAAAATGAATATATATAAACGAGGGATGCTGCAAAATTAAGTTTCTCATTTTTTGAAAGAGCACATGGTCCACCAGATGAAACAAATCATGAAAAAAAAAAATGATGAAACTTAATTCTGGAACATCCTTCATATAAATATATGTATATATATACATTTTTATAACTTTAGATTTACTGAATAATTAGAAAATTAAAGCTTTACAAAAGCACAACTCATGTACTTCATTTGATGAATTTTTGGGATTCAGTTCCATAAAACCTTATGATATTGTGTTTATGATGCAAGGTTATCAGTTCAGCGATTTCAATGCAAGACTTTCCCCAAGGTTGATACAAAACATAAGTAGAATTCCAAATCATAAAGTAAAAAATAGACATAGGAGTTATACAGCACCTTAACACTCTAAAACTTACGAAATTCTTTAAAAAATATAAATATATTTGCTATTACCAAAACTAAAACATAAGTGTATTAAAATGAAACAAATTATTTTTAAAATATACTTTCAAGAATATAAAACTAATTTATTTAATATACTTATCTAGGAAAATAATCAGGATTTCTTTTTAAAAAGTTGATTTTGTATTGACATGTACATCATGGAGAAAAAGCACACTTACTTTGCAGTAGTATTGAGATCCGAAAGTAGTGTATGTTGGTATGACAGAATACATTAAAATGTGGAAAGCAATCACAACAAACATCAGGATAAAAGAAAGCATTATCAAGGCTTGAGGTGGGGTTCGACCAGGTCGAATTCTGTACATCTGCAAATGTATTTTTAAAATAAAATTAGAAACTAAATTTTGATTAAACTAAATTTTGATTAGGATAAAGAATTCATAATCCAAAATATAATTTTAACACTAGCTTACTGGAATGCAGAGGCAACAAATCCCAAGATAACGCATACCAGATACAGTGCATATCAAAAGGAATAAAATGATGAGGAAAAAGATTACATAATCCAATGGAAAAATCTGAAATAAAATTGTTCAAAGTAAAATTAAAAAAATATGCTGATAAGAAATTTAATATTAAATCACAACTGAATTATTCAATGTTAAATGAAAAACATTTTGCAAACAATATTATTATAAAATGAATTTATTTTTTAAAAAAATATGAACAAATTAAAAACAAATTTTAATGATTGCATAAGTATAAATGAGTCATGCAACTATATAATTACATATAATTGCATAATATTATAAGCAATTTATAATTAGCTTTGTCATATATAATATTTAACAAACTTACTATATGCTATCCAAATTTCTCTTAACTAACCTAAGGGACTTTTTATAAATTGAATTGCATAGAATAAAATCTTGACCATTCCAAATGAAATGTGATCTACACAAAATAGATGAGCTACAGAAATATAATGAATTGAATAAAAAAAAATGTGTATATATATATATATATATGGGGAAGGGGAGTTAATAAAACCATCAGTTCCACATTATATCCTTTCAGAAGGTGTAGGCTAGATAACAACTGTGAAGGACTAAAAGAGACGAGATACAAAGGCAAATAACAATTCGTTTATTTTAAACTTAACAATAACAACTTTAAAACTTGACCTTCACAGGTCTGGAATCTACGAAGCAAGTGCCCCAAGAAAAGATAATTCCCTCCTTTTCTTTAAATCGACTAACAGCTCCGCAGTCAAAAATTATGTCAAAAAATGACATAGGAAGCTGCCACATATACAAGTGAAGAAAAATTGATTACAGATGAAGTTGGAGGTTAGAAGTAAGAAATTAAAAATCAGTAGTTAGATGAAATAGTGATTAAATTAAATTAGTCAAAGTTAACATGTGTGAACTTGCATTGATACTTGACAGATTGTTTAGAAGAATCTTTTAGAGTGAGTAGATGTTGGTATACGGGCTCAAACTACTGGTGTTCGTGATTAAATTCCTTTTGACTCAAGCTAGTGGGTAAGAAATAACTTTCCTAATTATTCAAAGCTAGATTGCAAGCACATTAAGGGTTATTAGAAAAAGAGAAAACATTGCCATAATTGAAGCAATTTAAATAAACTGAAAAATACAGTCATCCCTTTTCTCTTAAATTGACTGTGATTATTTATGTTCTTAGTTGGTATAAGATGACTTCTCAAACAGGGAAACATTACACTTTTTATACATAATCTTCCTTAAAAATAGAACACAGCATTTTTTTTACAAAAATAAATAAAAAAAAAAAAAAAAAAAAAAAGAGAGAAAAAAAGAAAGGAAAGGAAAAAGGGAAAGAAAAAGGGGGGGGGGAATACAATGTTATGTAAATAAATTTATATTAGGAAAATTTTCTTCTTTTTCATCTTACATAAATTGAAAATTTATTTTTTAAAGGAAAAAAAATCATATTTTAATTAATTGAAGAATTCAATGTTTTCAGAGACTATAGTAAAATTACTCACAAAGAAAAATAAAATGGCTCAAAAATTAATAAAGGAAAATCAAGAAACATATATTTCTAATCATAATGAAAAGTTTTCTAACTAACTTCTTATTTTTTTTAAAAAAAAAATTCACAAATCAAAATAATTTTCTTTTAGAAATTAATTTTTGTAACATATATTTCATAAAATAAGCGCAAAAAAAAAAAAAAAAAAAAAAAAAACTCTTTTGCTTTACAATAGAAAACAGTTACTACGACAATCAATTAAAAAGCATACCAACTGATTTTTTTACATTCAATAATACGTTTATACCTTTTGTGACTTCACCATAATGTAATCCAAGAGATTAGGCAGCAAGTTTTCTTTTAAAGTATAACCCATTTTGTAACCAAGGGAATTCATAATTTTATCAATGCTGAAAAATATGTAATTTTAAATTAGATTATTACTACAAAGTAAACCAAATGCATTGCATGCTTAGTTCCAACTTTTAATTTCATTCTAATTTTTAAAAAAGCATAACAAGAATCAAGTTTATTTTTCCTTAGAAGTTTTCAACAAAATCTCTCTCAATACTTTAATATTAGAAAGAGTATTATCATTTTTATATAGCTACAAATATTAATTTATTTCTAAATGCTCACAAGGCTTTTTGTTTAATATTTTTCATTTAGAAGTGGATTAATATTTTTTATTCAGCAATTGCAAATTTTTCTTTGAGCATTAAAAAATAAGCAAATGTTAGACTCACTTAGTAATGAGCAAGGAAACAAAAAAGATAAGTGAGAATCCAATGCCAATGCAACCAAAGATACCATTGACAATTCTAAAGAATGGTTGACATTTGTAATATATGCTCCTTTTTTCCGATTCCAGGAGTGCAGACCTTTTGGATATTAAACTTTGTTCTTCCTCCAAATCAGCAAGAGCAGCTATTTCTCGAGATGAAAGAGATTTTCTAACTTGCTGTTATAAAAAAAAAAAAAAAAAAAAAAAATCAAACAGATGAAAAAAAAAAAATTATTTGATATCATAAAATCTCAACAATATACCTCTTTCAAAAATAATACATACAAATAATACAATAAAATTTTACATTCAATTTAATTAACTTTTCGCTTCATTCATGAAAATTCTCCCCTACGAAAGTATTTGCTATTTCTTCTATTTGTTATTGCTATGTGGATCATTTTTAATATCTATTATAAGTCCTCCTCAAAATTGATATTTATTTTAATCACATATAAGCAATGAATGCCATTTCTTTTACATTGTTTACATTAGTAATTCCCAAGGGTAAATTTGCTTATAATCTATATTCATAATTTCTCTAAAGAATGTATTAGATTTTTTAGTTTTAGATGGAAGAGAAATATTTTGGGAACTTTTTAATAATTAAATGATTGTGATGAGAATTTATATAAAAATATATAGTAATATTGAAGGCAATGAAGAAAGTTTCAAAAAAAATATGGCAATGCTACGATTAGTAATGAAAATTTAGATAAAAATATAAGTGGAGTTATTAAAAAAAGTACTTAAAAAGTGAAATTTACATGCACAAATATTCATATCTACACAAATTTAATAATTTCATTTTGACAAATCAATGCAATTAAAAAATTTCCTGTCACATTTTTTTGAAAGATGGTAAAATGGAACTAAATTTGAATTTCAAGATAACCAAATTTAAAGTGAGAGCCAGCATTGATTTTATATATATATATATAAATTCACTACATTTAGCTGTGATCAAAATAGATTGACAGAATTACATAACTATAAAACTCATATTTCAGATTAACAATAAAAGTTCAACAGCACTACCTTTAAAAGGCCAAACAAGCTACATATGAGCCCTTTTAATAAAATGTGACATGGTAATATTTATTTTAATGACTCTTAAAAGAAATAAAAATATTTTTTTAAAAAAAGGAAAGAATGAAACAAAAACTTGGAAAAAGGAAACTTTTCTACTACCATTAAAAATAACATTTATAAATAACAAATGAATTTCAACAAATCAGATGTCATGTTATGTCAATTGACATATCACAAACATTCAGCACAAAAATCTTTGATATACTTACTTTGCTTCTGAGAGCATTTAACCTTGACTGTGTTGAAGCTTGGCTTTCAGTAAGTATTAATTCTTCTTCAGAAAGAGAACGAAATCCTTTTATTAAAGTTATAGGAAATGAAGCCAATCCATTGCTCTTACAAAAAAAAAAAAAATACCACTTAACTTATATTACACATCGAATATTAAATTATTTGTCATTTCTATGAATAGCAAACTAAATAGTTCAATTTTAGGTCTACCTTATATATCAAAAAATACTTTAAGATAAATTGTAAAGTTGTATATTTCTCATTCCTCAGTGAATAAATCTTATATCAACAAAATTACACAAAAAAATAAATAAATAAATAAAATAAAACTTATAAATTCAAAATTAAAAAAATAAACAAAGTAGTTTTTAAGTTCACAAGATAAACAAAAAAGATTAATTTTTAAAATCTAAAGTATTCAAGAAAAACAAATTTACTTTTTTATATTTAATTCTTAAACAAAGGTAAAATAATAAAACTGGCAAAATACAGAATAGTATAATAATTAAAGCATATCTTACTGTGTATAAAATGATATTCAACATGCCATATATTGTCAAAATATTCACAACAAATGAAAGAGCATCTTTCCCTCCTATGAATTATATAAATTTTAGAATTAAAAGAACATTTTTCATAAACTCTATTGATTTGACATAATATATATTAAATTAATAGATGCTTTCTTAAAAACATGAGAAACACATGTCAATGATACATTGCAAAATTTTATTTCTGAAAGAATGTCTATATTTTTACTATTTAATGTTTACAAATATTTGCATTTTAAACAATGCTTGCAAGAACCAATTCAATAAATGTTTATGAAGAACTCCAATAAGCCACTCCTTTTCTATATGTCACTGATACATAAAGATGTCAAATTTGGATATAACTAATGCAAGGAAAAAATATTACTAATGTTACATAATATTTTAATTAATTTTTAATATACTTAATAATATTTTTTAACCATAGAACTTAACACAATACATAAAATAAAAGATGGTTTATAAAATATTAAATATGAAATTCATAAATAAAAATTACTATAAAGTGATTAAAAGTTACATACTGCTTTTATACAATTCCTTAATGAGAAAATCAATTTTATCCCATTCAGTACCATTCTGTGGAGCACTTTTATAGGGTATGAAGGCTCTGTAAAACAAAAAGTTTTTAACACGTAATAAATAGATATATGTTGCTAATTTATATTGCTTGATTTCAAATGTTAGGAATAGTTAAAATTTATATATGCAATTCATTATGATTATAAGTAACTATAATCAAAAATATGAAAAGATTAAGTTCAAATAAATGCTGAGCCTATCATCTGAATAGCATTTTATCTTTTACTTTAAAAAACCAAATGCATTCCTTATACAATACAAATAAAAATCATGCATTTTTCGGTTCCATAAATATATCTATAAGATGCACACAAAATTGGAATTTATTTTGATTTATGAAAAACCTATGTAGAGCACATATGAAAAGCTAGAAGAAAATCATTTGAAAAGAAAAATAATGAATGAAATGTAATTCTTTTTCACCATCTGAAAAAAATATTATGTATAGGGCATTTAGAAACTCATGAGCAAAAATTTAAGGAGTGATAGAAAAATCTAATCTAGCAGTTTTCACCATTCATTGCATATGCGGAGAGCAAGCAGTTGACCACTAGATGGCACTGTAATGAAAAACATAGTGCATGAGTTTCCTTATATATTGTCATTTCTATCTTGGATTTCAGAGAGCATCGCCTCTTCCTGATTACTTTGCATTGCCATCAGGAAAAAGGCAATACTTCTTGAAATCCAAGATAGAAATGAAAATGTGTAAGGAAACTTGCACTTTATGCTTTCAATTACAGCGCTGTCTAGCAATTCACAGCTTGCTCTTCGACTGTGCATTATATAGTGAAAATTGCTTGTTTATGTGTTTTCTATCACTTTAACTTTTACCCATGAGTTTCAAAACACCCTGTATTTAACATAGAAGTAACAACATAATATAAATTAAATTGTAAAAATTAAATTATAACTATCTTTTATAAATACAGCATGAAACTGTATAATAGACTTAAATACAGTGAAATTTTAGTATAAATGAAGTTGTTACATAATTCGTATGTTATTCAGCCAGTGGATGCTGCTTGAGCAAGATGAGATCAAAGTAGTCGCGTTTTGAGCACGGTGAGTTCCATAGTAAATGAGAAGTCAAAAGTATAAGTTGTAGAAAGCAAAATGCCTAATAATGTATCTAGTAGCATTTTATAAGTTGCTAAGTTTGTTATAAATAAAAATTACCAGTTTTATGGAAGACTTTTTTCTAGCACCACTAACCTACACATGTATCATCTGCAATATAAGTAAACATTACTTACCCAGCTAGCAATAACCCAGATATGACAAAGAGGAACACAAAAGTATATAACAGAGCAGTAACAAAAACCTATAAAAATTAATAACTTTAATAAAAGCATTGGCACATTTTTTTTTAATTTTCAATTTTGAAATAAATTAATTACAAAAATATACATTTATATAAAAGCACTAAAATGAGTTGAAATAACCAGTAACAAACATTTATTTTTTTAAAAAAACTGAAGATGGAAAAAGAGGGAGGATAAAATAGTACTTTTTAAATTGATAATTAAAAATGTTAAAAAGAAAAATTAATATAAAAATGTTCAAGATACTAAATTTTACAAAAAATTATAAGAAAGGACTGGGGTTTTTTTTTTTTGTTGATGTTAAATTAGTGGTTGAAATTTTGTGATTTTGCATTTTCATGTTGGAAAAACATTATCAATTATAGAATTATTGTCCCATATGTAATCCTGTAGTCAAGAATTTTAAATCCCTAAATGATCTATTTCGGCTAAGAAATTTGCCTGATTTTTGCAAATGCGTTGATATATCTATAAATACACTAAAGCACCACTGAATTAGGGATAGCAAGTTAATAATGGCCTATACTGGCCCTTGAAATGATTAACAAGCACAATACTAGATGTATATGCAGTTATCATAGCACCTTCACATACACATAAATGAGACATCACTACACAATTTGAATAGCATTGTCTATCCCTACTTCAGAATATAATTTCTTTTGAGAAAACTTTCTACAGCAAAATAATAATGAAGTGTTACATGAATCTATTTTTAAGAGGTAATTTGTAGTAGAAACATTAACATTTTTTAAATAGTCTCCCTACAAACGCTATATAAATAATTCAAGTACATCCAGGGATAAATGTATCACCATTATGTAAAACAAAATTATACAAATTCATATCATGATTATATGCTCATTAACAAATACAAAGTTTGTATTTTATAACCAATATTGCAACAAAAAATTATAGAGAAATATCTAAACAGATAAAAAAAAAACCCAACTTTTACATATTTTCCCTTTTAAAAATATATAAAATAAATATAAAAAGCAAGCTTACACCAAAAGAATTTCTACTATCTTCATCTCGCTCCTCGTATGAAAAGTATGAAAGAGGTAAAATAAAAAAGGTGTAAAAGAGAATCACAGCATAAAGACCTACAAAAAAGATAAGTAACAATGTTATATACATATTGATTAATAAATTCAAAAATAAAACCTTACTTTAAGATTAAAGACATAATTTAACACTCTATTTATAAAGCAATACAACAAGAGATAATTTTAATATACTAAATTTAAATACAAAACATAACAATGTTTCAATTCAAGCACAGTAATATCTTTACAAAATAGGAAAAGAAAGCAAGTAATTTTTTAGAATATATAGTAAATCTTTAAGATTAGTCTAATTGGATTAATATTAATTTCAAGCTCACAAAATCAAAAGAATGAAATCACTCAATTTTAACTCTAATTATATCTTAGTTTTATAAAATGAAAACACTTAAAAGCAATATTCAAATTAATACAATTACCAGCATATTGATAAAATGAATACCTTTAGAAAAGATGCAAATACTAACAAGAATAAAATAAAGTAATACATAATTAATAGAAAAAGCAGATATCTTTTTAAAATTTATGAATTATACTTATATTTTATACATTACATTATGTATGCTTTTTATACGTGTTTACCCAATTACATATATGCAATATTAAATGCAGTAAAGTAGCATTATTTTATGTAAATAAAAATAAGATTTCGTTTTCATAACTGGTTTAAGAGTTAAGTTTCATAACAATAAAAACTTATATTTCTTTTTTAATTACTTTGAAGTTGGAATCTAAATAAATCAAATTTATACTTTCTTTATTCTCTCTCAAACAGTATCAATTCATTACAATTTTTTTTTTTTTAATAAAATAGGAAAGTCAGAACATTATTTTTTTTACATACTTTAAAATATTTTTATTGCATTTAAAATGAAATAAATTATCATGATATAAATGAATAACTTTTTAATATTAAATTTTTTGTACAGAATTTTACATATATAAATAAACTGAAGTGTCTACTTGCTATTAGGATACAAATCACATGATGGATTAAAAAAAACATTACTATAATAGGTGTAAGTCACAGAATCTTCAACAGCTTGACGGGTCGCATTTGTAGCCCATTCCTAGCATTATAAAAAAAAAAACATTACATATAGAAATTTAGAATAGAGAATTTAAAAATTTTTTTTACATGGAATTCATTAAAATTTAAGTGGAGTAAAACATTTTATACTTCTCTTAAAACAAAATGAAACAAATTTGTCAAATATGCATTTCAAATACCATGAATTTATTAGACATTCTAATATATTAATGGTACATTTAGATTTATTCTATTTTCAAATACTATTAATTTACTAGGCACATTAACTAAATCTCTACCTTGTAAGTGCATTGAACCAGATTGTCTGAATGTATAATTTTGTAATAATTGTAACAAAAATGCTTAATATGTTCAATAATTAGAAAAAGCAGCTCTTTAAATAACTTAAATATTTTTTTAAAATAAATTTACATTCAAAAGGATTGCAGAAGAAAGATTTCCGCATTATAAAAAATTTCCAAGAATATCAAGAAAAAAAATATGATATAAAAAATAAATAAAATATAAAAAAAATAAAGTTTAAAATATGCAACACAAGTAATAAGAAATACACACAATACAAATATAAATAAATAAAAGCAAAAACCTAAATATATTAAGATTTACAAAAAATTGCATTCTACATCTTCTCTCTTTTTTTTAAAGAATTTATGGTACTTGTCTGTTATAGTGGAGCCCATCAAATTAAGATTACGCCAAGTAGTTGCCAAACACATGAAGACTATCTTTTGATACAACCTACTTGACAATATTTATTTGTCACTTGGTGATTAATCATCAGGCACTGCTATAATAGACAAGTACTAAATATATCTGTATGATTAATTTTTTTAAAAAAATTACAATAAAACCAAATAATCTGTCATGAAATTAAACAGTACATGATATTCCAGTAGAAAATACTCATATACTTAATAAACCTTTTCCATAAAGTTATTGAAATGCAAGGAGGGAACAAAACACTTCCTCTATATATAGGGAAATTGAATCAAAATGTGCTCTTTTACCTTAAATGCTCCATCAGGATTCTTCATAAATGATACTAAAAACACATCAACAGGTAAAAGAGATGCAGATAACAGAGCAATAGATATTCCAACAGTTGCTATTATGGAAGAGCATCTGTCCCGCTCAGATCTGCAGCGAAATCTTTTCACATACAATGATGAAAACAAAATGCTCAACTGCAAAAAATACAAATTACAATTTTTAAAAAAAAAAAAAAAAAAAAAACTAGCAGCAAAAGTTATGATATAATCAATATAAATTGATATTTTTATGTTAACAGAATATCACTATATCATTTGGAGCCAAATAAAAATGTTGAGAAATGTGTGTGTGAATGTAAGGATTTATGGTACAAGAACTTTAGTTTAGTTTTTATTAACGTCGCACTAGAAACAACACTACCTCGTAATTTTGAACCACGGTCAAGTGAAGAGGATGACACCTGAGCTGGCATCTCCAACAGATTTAACACGCATCAGCTCCGGCTACATGGTGGGTCTTTGGCGGCCAAGGGTCGAACCCGCAACTGAATGAAAACCGCCAATGAATCCGAAACCATGGCTACCACGACCACTATGGTGAAAGAACCAAATCAGGTTATGCTGCTCCAAATGTTGCTGAGAAATCTAATTAGTGGCATGAATATGAAGCTTTGTGATTTATATAGTTTAACAAAGGGGGGGGGGCAAGAAAAGTTACTATAACTTTTATTCCAACAAAAAATGCTAAATATGATAAATACATATATTTACAAATGAACAAGAATACATAATTGACTTACAAACATGAACAAAACTGCATTTATATTTATGAAGTATAAATACAGCAGAAATTCAATTAATGTGATTATTAACATTTAACTGAAGTTCAAAATTACAAGATATGTTCACCAATGACATTCATAGAGCTATAAAATGTTAATTAAAAAAAAAAACATGATTTAAAACTACTTTTGTGGATAAAGAAAGGTGATTCAGGAACAGAGCACCTGATTTTTAAAGTCAGACAGGACAAATTTATAAATTCCATAGGCAATCAGGTCAGAGTGTGTTGCAAATACCTCCTAGAGTGAAATCTGTTATTCAATCTATTTTTCACAATTCACACATGACAAAATTTTCACCAAACCAGAATAATGTTGCCAAATGGTAAATGAATTGGTAATGATAGGTAAAAAGTTTGACTGAAATTGTATCAAATTTCATGATCAATGGGATTTTATACAAATATGAAATAACCAAATATCCTGAATTATGCAGAGCTGTCTGAAATTTCAATATTCAATCTGAAAGCTAGATTATTGAAATTATTAAATGCATTAGAAAACTGAAAATATTAAATGTACAAGAAAAATATAATAAAAACTTGAATTCATACAAAATATATCATACATTTCAAAATGGATTAATATTTCCACCAAATACTCAATGCAAAAATAATTATTAAGTTATTCAAACTACATTATTTTTTTCTGACATCATATAAAGTAAGATCTGAATAAGTTCTGAATTCAAAACACTACATACAGAAACATGATTAGATATACTTCAGAATAATTTCAACCTTTTAAATTCTAACAAAGAATTTTATTTTGGTATTTCAAATTACAAATTTTATTTTAATTAAATAAATTCATGACATAAAAATTTAATTTGGATATTGCTTTTTTTCAGATTAGTTGTATTTTAAGGTTTTTAAATTGGTCCATAATCATACCTTGAATTCACATTATTTCACTTGGGTAGTTAATTATCCTTCTGAAGTAAAACTTAAATAAAATTATCTGATTTTTCACACACACACAAACTTTATGGATAATGATACACAAAACCATTTATTATAAATGCAACAATAAAATTTTAATTTACATTACAATAAAATTGTAGTTAGCATGCGAAAAAAAGTTCAATCTTAAGCATATTATCAAAATTAAAACAGTATCCAATTCTGAAAGACCACAAATAATAAAATCATTACACGACTTCATCTAATAAACAACAGTAATTCTACAAAAGGGAGTCGGAATTCTAATTTTTGAAAGAAAAAAAAAAATCACCTGGTTATAGACAAATATAATTCGCAAAGTTTTAAAATTTTAACATGGAAAAAATGTACAATGTTCCTTGTTTTAAGATAAAATAACTCAAAAATAAAATAAAATTATCAAGATTACCAAAATTGCGACCACAAAGGGAACCCATCCATACGCAGAGACAAATGACGGCAAATTTACAACTGCCTCAGATAAACCCATTTTAGCTGTTAAATGATCAAAATTATGTCAAAAAATTTACGATATTTAAGTATCAGTAAGCATCTATCCTCTTAATACCGCACAACGATACAAAATTATACAATGATACGACTTAGCGCAGTCAAAAGTTACCAAATCAGAATCAGATGTGTTTTGTTTTGATGCCATTAATAGTGAAACATTTTTGATGTTGTAGTTATATCTGTAAATTTAATTCACGCATAAAAATCATTTGATTTAGTATAACTATTTTTGTTACACTTAGTAATTTGAAGTAAAAAATATTAACAGTATATTTTCAGAAAAAAAATATATTAAATTGTTATTTAACTTGTTTTTCCAAGGAACTAATTTTAAGTTGGCAATATAACTTAATAAACAAAAAAATTGGCGCGAAAGATTATGAAATTGATACAGCTGTGGAAAAGTTTTGCTCACAGAAGTAATGAACCACATTAAAATTATCTGAAATTTTATATTTAAAGTTTAATTGTTTCTTTTATTAACTTCTATGTCTGTCTTTTTTATTCTTATTTTTACAGGTATTGTAATCATCTTATTTCATTATGTATTATACTAGTTTTTAATGAATTTTTTCGGAAAATATATATAATTATGTATAACAAATGTTACGACGGCAAATATTCCGATTCGAATTTTCTTTTATTATCAGTAAATTAGTAACCTTAAATTAATCATTACTTTTAATTTAAATCATGACAATTTTTATATATGTCAAAAATTACTAATTAATGTCATGTATGAAATATTTTAACCTGTTTTTGAATAGGAAAAAAATATTTATCTGATGATTAGTCTTTTTTTTTCTTTCGAGCAAAATAACACATTAAATTTTATTCTGAATGTTATGATTAAATTGCATTATCTTTACAGGTTAGTATTTATTGGGGTAGTTTCTTTCATTGACGCCAAATATGCAGTTTAATGCTAAAGTAAAAAGACAACAGTCATTAAGAGGAGAGAAAGAATGTCAACAATATCCCCATTCATTACAATTTTATAAATATCCTCCTGTGAATACTATAACCTTGGAGGAATTTGAAGAATTAGCTTTGGAAAGATTAAAAGGTTTGAGTTCCATTTGTTTTTATTACTATATGATGAATCTAATCTGTGAAAATATATGATTAAATTATTCTAGTCTGCTCACAAACTTTGATTATATGTATTATTGAGTAGGTCCTAATTCAGCATATGGCTTGGCAACAAAAAGCGTTTTAATGAGGACCAACTTTTAAATAATATTTTAAGTGAACCATAAATGATTATTAGAATTAAGAGGTATTAGAATGTTCTGTTCTTTTTTAAAAAGATTGTCAAAAGTTTATTCCGCTCTATATATCATATGAATACAGTTTCATTTATATTGATAAATTACTTAATAAAACAATTTAAAACTCCTAAGATAATACTTTTCAAATTAATTTACACACCCAATGGTGCAAGATTCACAGTTTATCAATATTATTAACCAAAAAAAAATGTTATAAACAAGAATGAAAATTACTTTAAAACGTATGAATAATTGATGTCAAGAAAATAAGTTCTAAAAGGAAAGTTTTTGAATAGATTGATGATGATGCTATTTGTCATTGAGGGGGGAGGGTTGGCAGGAATAAGCTCAATGTTCCTTTGAAACATCAGGGAAGCTCCCTAAAAATTTTTGAAGTGTTACAATCATTGGTGTGGATTTGCAAAATGGACAAACATTCAAATTAACATATAACCTGATATAGATTAATGTAATATTAATCTATATTAGGTTATTATATTAAAAACTATGTGTATTATAAAATATTCAGGGATTTTCATTAACTATAAAAGCAGTGTAAGAGGGGGGGAATTGTGGTATTAAACTTAGATTGTGTATAAATATGAATAAAAATTAGTTTTTTTAATAATCAGATATATGGGAAGTAATCTAATAACTCTTTAATAAAAAATAAAAAAAATTCAGTACATAATGTACAGAAAGTGACTGTTTGAATACCAGTTTTTTGTAAAATGTTCCTTGAAAAGAGAGAAATGCATTTAAATATTACATTCATTCTTATTAGCTAGCATGAAAGTGTTGATAAAAGTTTATATATTGATCATTCATCATATGTTCCTTTTATTAGACTTCAAATGAAGAGTGATATTTCAAACGAATTAGAGTTTGTCAAAATACTTGAATTTATTTGAAATATTTTTGATCTGAAATTTACATAGCTTGTTTGTTGAACTTGCTATTCCAAATGAAAACTAACTTTACAAAAAAAAGAATCTTTGTAAATACAACCATGAAAAGCTTTACCTCTTCTACCAGTTTTTTTTTTAAAAAAGATTTTGTGTAAAAAAAAATTACGGTTTTTAAAAAGTTAAATATGTCCTCCTATCTCTTTCCAATGTTTCCATCCCTTCTAAAAGATTATTTTCTATAAAGAATTGAATTTTTCTATGTACTCTAATTTCTTATTCAAGTTCTATTTTTAAACTGATGTTCATTCAAATAAGGTTTTGAAAGATATCCTCTTCCAGATCAGTTTTTTTGGATATCAAGTTACTACTTTGTGCCTTTTATTGTTTTCATTATTACATTCCAAAATGATTTTTTTTTTTTTTTATTTACGGCTTAAAAAGAGAAATTTTCTTATTTCCCAAGATAATAATTACAGCAAACATGAAACTTTTTTTAACAGTACTTCACATGTTTTGTAATACACCATCAAAGCCATGCTACATGTGTTATTTTTGGCAATAGATTGCTACCATTTGACTGCTACTGTAGTTGTGAATAAAGCTAATAGAGAAACATCCAATTTTGAGTCAGTCTCCACAATTTTGAAGGGATTATCAATTTTAATTTTAGGATGAGATGGCAAAGAATTGGAATAATTATTGTGTCTGTGTGTGGCAGGAAAGAAAACTAAACCAAATTAACATCTAGCACCAAGAAAGTGGGAAGATGCCAAGCAATACAGTGATAGAGGAAAAGCATCTCTTTCATGTCTAGATTTTGTCTTCTATTTAACAAAACTGTGCCCCTTTTAAATTCTAAAATTAATTTTCTTTGAATACCTCAATGTTACTTAAATGTTAAGTAGTTTACATCATATATCCTTGAAATTAATTCTATTTATTACTATGCATACAAATTTTTGGAATACTATCTTCTGAAAATCTTGTAATATCTCATTTCTTTCGTTGCATCTTATTTATAAATCATCAAAAAATAGTATAATATTGTATTGGTAATTTATAAAAGTAGTACCAAATTGGTTTTTTGGTACTACTACTCCTTTTTTTATATATATATTTGAATGAAAATAGTATTTTTATCTTTACTATTTTAATTATTATTTTATTACCAATACTTTTACCACCATTTTTTATTTTATTAAACCTCATTTTTAGCATTTTCATCATTACTGATTTTTATATTTGTAGAATAACCTTTTTAGTACAAAATAAGATTTAAACCACTTTTTTTTTTCTGGCTGAAAGATTTTTGCTTTCAAAATATATTTTATGCTTATAGATTTTTTTTATAAATGATTTTAAAATTGCTTTTTTTGTTAAATAATCTTTTTATGTTTAAATTTATGTATCAATTTTTAAAAAGGACACATTTAAACTTTCTTAGTTTTTTTTTTTTTTTTTAGTGTTACGTTTGATTGAGCGAGCAGGTGCAAAATTCAATAAAAATTCACAGGAATACAAGGATATGATACTAAGTGAACTTCGAAAACAAAATTTAAACAGCTATTGTAAGATAGTAAGTATGTTTCATAATATTCATATCTTTTAGAAGTACAAAGAATAGCATCTAAAAGTTCATTGTATTCAAATCTGACATAAAAAAGTATTGCTTATATTTTTAGAATATATTGAAACTTTTAAGAAAATTAATGATTTATTTTTGTGGTTAGATTTGAATGTCATTCATTTTGAACAGTATTTTAAAAAATCCAGTTGAAAATATAAAATAATTTTTTTTTTTAAAGGCTATAAGTGTTCTTTTGATATGTTTTCCATAGAACTTTGGAAAAGTGCATTGGTACTTTTAAATTCCAATTAAAGTACATTTCTGAATTAAAAATGATTAATTAATTAGTTTTCCTGTTAAAAAATAATAAATAATTTATTTTTCCTCTCACTATTATAAAATGTTTGAAATGCTTCAAAAAGTAAGATTGTGTCTAATTTTTTTAACCTTGTAATTTTTAAATGTTTCCAACATGTACTATAATTTGTGCATGTAGTTTTCTATTTTAATTCCTATTTGTAAAATATGATTTTCTTTATAGACCCTTCCTACAGATTCTACAATAAAGGATAAAACATATGAAGCCAGAAGAAGAGATCACATATCTCATTTTATACTTCGGTTAGCTTATTGTCGAAGGTTGGTTTTTATAACAACGAGTTTATATTTATTGAATACTTAGCATTTCAGTTTATCTCTTATCCTTCTCATTTTAAATTATATTTGATCGTATTGTATGTATATTTAAAAGAAATGGTGGTTTAGCTTTGAATCATTACTATGAAAGAATAATACAGAAAGTTTTAGAAATGTTGCTAGGAAATTTAAAAGGTTACCCATAAATATTTTAATTATTAGAACATTATAAACATTTAGAATGTTTTTCGGTGCTCTTTCAAATATTTAAGCACGAAATTTTTTTTATCTATATTATGTAGAGAAGATTTACGCAGATGGTTTATCACCCAGGAGGTTGATTTATTCAGACTTCGTTTTATAACTGAAACATCACAAGCTAGGAATGCTTTTATGCAAAGCAATGGATTAAATTATGATGCAGTAAGTATTAAATTTACTTGTATGATTATTTACATATTATTTGAGACTGTTTAATAAAATAAAGCTGTTCCCTTTAACTAATAGTTTTTTTTTATCCCCATTAAATATGTTTTGGGTAATCTTCTTGATAACGGGGTTTTTTTTTGCATTCAAATTATTTGTGATTATCCCCTTATTATTTTAGACATTTAATCTTTTTTCTTAAATCTCTTTTTGTAGTTAAAGCACAGATATTGATATTTATCATATTTTAATTATAACTTGTTTTTAGATTGAGGGATATGAAAAAGACAGGCTGAAAGATTTTTTATATCTTGGATATAATCATTCTGTTTCAAAAGCAATGGCTACAAAATTTTACAGGGTATGGTTTGTTTATTTTTTTAGAGTTTATGCAAATTGTGTTGTAAATTTAGTGAAGTCTTTGTATCTCTCACTCTCTGTCTCAGTATTGTAAAAGATAAATAAATTTAAGCTAATTTATTTCTATTCTAAAATACTTGCCATTTTCTTTTTTACTAGGTTCCATTCACTGAAGTATTGGATCTGGTGAAAAATAGAAAAGTTTTTTTGGAGCAAGGTTATGCATATATCCCCGAAGATGATTTAATTGTAACTGTTTTGTCAGCATATAGATCTCATTTATCACATGCTTTAGCTGTAGGTTTCTGTTTAATATATTTATCACAAAAATAAAATTTAATTTTTTTTTTTGTCTTAATTTTTGTAAACAATTTTTGTAATATCTTCATATTTATAATAAATGTACGTTTTGCTTGTTTTATCTCAAACCGATTCCTTGCTGATTATAGAATATAATAGAAAACACACAGTTAATTTGAATTACTTATTCCAGTTTCACTTAAAATAAAGCTATTTATGTCTTGTTAGTTTTTAACACTATTATATATATATATTGTGTAATCTTTATTTACAAATTCTTTTTTTATATTGAATTTATATTTTTCCTGTAGATTACTTCTAGAGCTTTACCTCAGCTAGAAGAAGATACTCGTCTCATCAGTATGCTAAGTACATTGCATCAAAGATATATTGGGACTGATTATACAAATAAAAAGACAAAGTTCACTGGCGAGATATCTCCTGATCAAATTGATTCTGTAAGTATCTGTTTTCAGAGTTTCATAGAAAAGAATTTCAAATCAAAATTTTATCAAATGATTTCTGAAATCAACAAATAATAAGCTTTTATACCAAATATTATTTTTAAATAACATTAGAAATATTGTCAATTTTGTATTGAATGTTTAAATTCAGCACTGAAGTATTGGTTTTTCCCGCAGTAAACTAATTCAGTAATTAATTGGAAAAGTAACATTTTTCCCCCCCATTTAGTATTCAAAAACATCATTTCCTTTGTGCATGAGAAATCTGCATGACACTTTGAGAAAAAATCACCATCTCAAGTACAATGGAAGACTTCAGTATGGACTTTTCCTCAAGGGAATTGGTTTATCACTTGAAGATGCTTTGAAATTTTGGAGAGAAGAATTTACTAAAGTTATGGATGTTGATAAGGTATGAATAGCATTAAAAGTTATATTTCTATAGTTTTTAAGTGGTTTATATTCCCCCTACAATCAAGTAGGCAACAGTGGTAAATTTAGCAGCTTTATTTATGTGTAATGGGAAGTGTTGCACACATACAAAGTTATTTGAAATTTTAGATTGCCAATCTTACACCAAACCATATCTACACACAAGAAATTCCATTTTGGAATCTTAAATATTAATTATTGAAATTTAGTTTACTTATCAAATATATTTCACTTCAACAGTGTAAATAATTTCAAAGTATTCCTGAGACCTCAATTGTTTAAAAATATTTTTTTACATATAAATTTTTATCTACCTTATAATTTACAATTGTCAATCTATAATCATAATTATATTTACTCAAATTTGAAGGATATCTTTCACATAAAGAATTCTATATGACTTATAAAAATTATATATATTTTAAAGATTCAAGTATTTCAAAACCTATACTTTTATAAATTAATTCTAATTTTTAGTTAATGATAAAAGTGAAGTAAAACATTCATGTACCAGAATATTTTTAATTGATAGAAATATATATGGAAAAATGTTTTGATAGCAATATGTTTAAAAATTCTTTTAGAATTTTTGAATATCAATAAATATTCTGAAAAATGTGTTGCATATACCTGTTTAGCATTTTAAAAAGATCCGATTGCAACAGCTAAATTTTTATTTATGTTGAAATTATGGATATGTTTTTATAATTGAATTATATAAATTTGAATTATTCATGTATTTAAATGTTATTTTGTTATGTTTCAGTTTGATAAACAATATACCTACAACATACGATATAATTATGGAAAAGAAGGGAAACGAGCAAACTTTTCTCCGTACAGTTGTATGAAAATCATCACTTCAAATAGTCCAGGTCCTGGTGAACATCATGGTATGTAATCTTGATGGATAAATATTTTTTTCTAGTAATAAAAATATTTTTATGTTATGCTCTGTTTAATATGCAATAACTCAGCCTTAAATATATTTCTTAGGCTGTCCATTCAAGCATTCAGATAAGAATCATCTTAAACAAAGATTGCAGAGTTTGCATATCAGCACCGCAGCAATTGACAGTGTAAGTTTTATTTTATTTTATTTTGAACTATAATATGTAAATCTTTCTATTGACATTTTTATTTATAAAACTTCAATAATTGTGAATTTAGTATTTTGATATTCTTAAAGATGCATTGTGTAAATTTTTCATGTTTTTTTTTGCTTATTACTTAAGTTAATAACACATTTAGTGATTTTCTTAATTTTTTATTTCCAATATGTTGTTTTTATTTCCATTTCATTTTAAGAACATAATTTTTATATATTAAGTTTAAGTTTGCCCAGGCAATAGTTTTAGTTAAGTTTCAGTCTGTCTAGCCATTGCTGGGCTCCCCAGTTAACTTCCAAAGTAAAACTTGATAATCATTTATCAACCCCAGAAGGAGGAAGAGTTGCTTTACGTATTATTACTTCATGTATTTAATTCAAATATTAAATTGAAGCTTGTTTTATAATTTACAGTGCATCTACTATTTAATATTGATAAATTATAATTGAATTTATAAACAATATATTTGCTCAAATTGTTGATTATTTTAGAATATAAAACTTGTCTTTTTTTTTTTTTCCCCCAAAGAAATTGTCTACACAGTTAACAAACTGTTTCATACTGAACAATTTTCTCAACCTGGCATCCAGAATTTGTAAATTAAATAAATTTATTTTATGGAGAAATTTATTTCTAAATTGTCAAAATTGAGGTATTCTTTGAGGAGCCAGACATTTTGTTCAGTCTATAAATGTGATGAAAGGTTAGAATATTTTTTTAAAAAAAGAATTGTGATAACTCAAATTTTTTTTTTTAAAGGCTTATACACTTGTTAAAATTTTTAATAAATCTGTCACTCAAATGTCAAAACTACCTCAAGCTAGATTTCTCAGTTCCATTTAGCTTTCAATGATCAACAATCTCACCATACATAATTAGTTGTTAGTGTTCAATATTTTTTTAAAGGAAGAAAAATTATTCTTAACAATTCTTATTGGATAGATATTTTTAGAGATAAATCCATACATCTCTGTTACGATGCAAAAATAATTCTTTGTCCACCAAGATATACTTTAAAAAGAAAATTAAATTAAAACAAAACTTCATCTGTCTGAAATAATGATTTTTTGTTTAGTTTGTAAGAACAAAAAGTGAGGGTGTAATTATTTTTGGTAGTATCATTCATTCATTCTTTTTTTTTTTCTTTTTTTCTTTTTTTTTCCAATTCTAAACTTTCAGAAAATATCAGGGTGTGCAGAAGAGGCTTTTCAATATGGAATGAAATTATGTATTTTAAACATATAAACATTATTTTAAATTTAAAATAGTGTTTATATATTTGTCAATAGATTTTAAATATTATTGGTATATTTGTTCACATCTGTAAATATTAACAATTGTAAAAAGAAGTTTATAATTTTCATTATTATGAATTTAAAGTGTACTTATTTTAGTGCTATTTATATACATACATACATATATAAGGTTAACATTTGTAAGTTATCGAACAGTTATTACAATCAATATAAATAGTTATTTGTGATACTATCATTCAGAAACTTCATATGTAAATGGATTTTATTTTATAGATACTAGATTTATCTGCAAGAGGCCATTATCAAATTGCCTGCACTCGATTTTTTGAAGGGGCTCATAATGAGACTAGTGTGGATCAAGGTATCAGTCACCCTAATCAGTATTTTGAAGAAAGTCAAAAAGTATTATCTGGAGTAAAAAAAGATCGAGGTATAATTTTAAATAATTCATCTTTGAGAAAATAGTTTTGTTATCAATGTGTGAAATACTTTTTTTTATATGAGTTTGGATTAACTTTTGTTAAATCAGAAACTACAAAAAATTTATTTTCTAAGAATTAAAAATTAGCAAATAGATATTTGTATTTAAAAAAGATTATTAAGTAATTTTCAGAATCATATCAGAACTTTTATTCATATTCTTTTAACATTTCATTATGTAACAAATGCAATAACTTGAAATAACTGTTATCAATATAAAAAGAAATGTCAAAGGACTTGTATGAAAAACCGATTTCAGTTCAATAATAGATTTGATTGATCTGATTAATTATGATCTAAAAATGAAAGAAATTATAAATCCTATTGATGATCATTTATTTGCTATGCAATAGAAAAACAATTGTTAATTCTGTAATTGACTATTTTATTTTAATGTGCTTAGGTTTTTAAATTTAATTTTGCTGTAACCTGCTGCTATAGAAACCCTTATTATTCTTAAATCTATGAAAAAAATATTATTATTAGTCTTGGATAAATATATATTTTTTTTTAATATTGTAGAATTGCATGATATAGTCTAACCCTGATGTACAGCCTGACCCTGCTAACTAGTGGTGGTTAGGGTCCATAGTTAGTAAACTGCAGGTTAAGAGAACTGTGAGTTACGATATTGATATAAATTGAGTGAAAAATTAAACAAATTGGTCAAGATTGATGTTTTCTCTGTTGTTTATTTTTGAACATTTATTTATCATTATGAAAGTTATCGACAAACTGGTGGAGCTTATCTTTCATGAATGGATAGTTTTAAAAAAACCACCCATGTGGTGTAGATTCAGAAAGATTAAGTTATCTGCAATGTCTGCTTGTCATACCTCTTTTCAAATTTGTTTGATAACATTGATTTTTTTTTTTCCTCAATAAACTTTTTGTTAATATTTACAGTTATTCAACATTAATTGTAATTATTCCTGAAATCACTTTTTTTTAAACAACCTTTGTATTTCTTAAAATTTGACCAATGCAAAGTGATTCAACATACAACTGATCTCACTGACCATGAGATCTTGAAAATTATCTCTTACAAAAAAAAAATATCCTGGAACATTTCACTTTCTCAGAAATGCTGATTTCATGTATTTAAAATAGAAAAAGTGTCAATGTCTGCTCTTAACATGATATTGAACAAAACTTTAATCTGAATTTTATTGTTTAAAAAAAAGAATCTTGACTCCATAATGTATAGTAGTGATATCACCAACAATTGCTTATCAATGGAGCCGCATGTAAAGCAGGCTTGCATGCTAAAGGGGGTCCAACTGTATTAACTTATATAAAAATAATTAAGATTTGCAAATGAAATCAGTAGAGCAAAATATGTTTTGTTATTCAGAAATTCATATTTTATCCTCTAAAATCATTTTTAAAGTGACAATAAGAAGAATATTTGACTCTGTGAAATGAAAACTGAGAGTATATATAAGGAGAAAGGTTTTTAAAGTTTTTTTTTAAATGTCACTGCTTAAAAACATTTATCAAAATATTTTCTAGCAATTGCATTAAATTACACAAATGGGTTTCATTGAATTATTTATTAAACAGGAAAAACCCTTTTTGTGTATTTCTTACAAAGTTTTAAAAATGATAAAACAATTATAATTTCTATACCTGACATTTAAAGAGTAAAATTCAAAAATTCTTTTATATAAATGCCAATGTGCTGTATGTATGTTGAATAAATTTGTAGTATTATTCTAATAATAATGTTCCAAGTAATTGCAATTTTAATATTACTAAACATAATATTTTATTTTCAAATTATTATCATGCCTTAGGAACTAATTGCTCATCATGTTTTAGAAATTATTTACAATATCAGTACATAATATCCTTATACATCATTATGATTTTTGTCATAGTTTATGAAATAAATTTTGTTATAATTTATTTTCCCATTAACTTAGTTGTGAAACCAGCTCCCAGATCACAACCTATTAAGAGCTCTGAAAATGCTTCAAAAAAATCTACTGAATTGGAAGACAATTTTGAAGAAATGGAAGATATGGAAGATGTTTTAAATTGCCTGAATGGAATTTGATAATGCTTTCTGTGGGAATCTTTTATTGATAATCTTTTTGGAAGAGCTAAGAATTGACTTACACTTTTTTAAACTCATGTTTTTCAATTAAAATTCTGATTTTTTTTTCTCCCTCCCAAATTTTAAACTATACTTTGCTTAAATAGTTGTTTACTTACTGTATTGAATTAATATATATGTGTGTATTTATTACCATTTTATGTGTAAATGTTACTGAAGTGTCTTTAGGTTATTAAAAAAGTGTCTTTTCTGATGTATGAATTTCTAAGAGTAATGTGGCTCAAACAATCCATAATTATCATTTTTTAAATATATGTATATATGTAGGAATCCAATAAAAAATTTATTTTTAATTTGTTCATGATTAATTTTTTAGAGTTAAAAGTATTTTAATTTTACAATACACTATTTTTATGTTTAATCCAACTAAAGGAACATAATCTGTTAAGTTGTTTCTGTTAGAGTGCATTTATTTTATTTAAAAAAAACATAACATACATTTTGTTTGTATATTATGAAAGCTGTGTTAGTTTTTTAAGCTAAAAATACAGCTGTAGTGTAAAATTATTAACCTAAGTACTAATATTTCACAATTTGGAAAAAAAAATCTTGGCAAGAAATAAGACTATGTTTACACTGTATGATCATACTGCCAATTAAAATGATTTAAGAAAAGTATATCCCTTTCAATCAAAATGAGAAAGAGATTTGAATGAATAAAATACACGAAAAATTGGCAGTTAATATTGAACAGAAGTTGCAAATAAAATTGTTTCAAATATTCTCTTTTTAACTTCAGTTAAAAGCGTTATATTCCAAATAATGCTACAGATCTGTGTAATTGAAATAATATTCATTTCACTCAAATTGTGTACATCTTACTATTGATGTATGTCATTTTTATTAATAAATGTGTAGTTTGATGAATAAGGTAACAACTCTTGTTCTATTCCCAAACTCTTTAATTTTTGATAGTCAATAACCACATTTTATGCAGAGTTAGGAACATTTTTTTCACTAAAATGTTATGTCAGATTATTTATAATCTGATATGATTGTGCTGGTCTATCTAAAATTTAATAATGCTTCAAACAGAAACTCTAGATAAATCACGTAAAGTCACTTAAAAACCATATTATTATCATTAAGAATTAAATTTCAATCAGTCTCAGATGAGAAAAAGGCTGTTTAAGTTTGGAATTTTTTGATCCTTACTAACTGCTTACTTTTTAAACTACAGCACAATCTCATAAGGTTTAGCAGCAGTGAGTTGGGTCAAAATTTATTTCCTTGTGATGGCATTTCAAAATACTATACATTTATTACAAATATAAAAAAAATATACATAAAGGAGAAAGGTTATATATAAATAGGAGCTATATAAAATAATATAATGTCTGATAGACAGCATATATGCAATTTCTCAATGGTTATTTGAAGTCTTATTAAATTTAATTGTATTTAGTATTATTTTGTTGATCAATCAAAAAATTTATTTATAGAAATAATAGTATTTCTACCTCAAAATTTAATTTAATTTCATCAGACTTCTTTTTTCATCTTAATTATGGTAATCCTGTTGTTAAAGTCAATAGCTGATGGAGTGTTAATTCCACTAGTGAACTATCATGTGAAATAATGGAAGACTGTTGCTGATAAAAGTAGCCTTAAAAACCATGAATTGTGGAAATTAGGAGGGTGAGGCACCAGCTCAATTTTCATCTTGGTTACGTGATCCTGATTCAAAATTGTGTCATTTATCGACAATAATAATCATGCAACTCTATAACAACTTTAATTCTATCCTAACTTTGCTCTTGTTTCAGTACTTATAGAAATAGGTCTGTTGTGAATATGGTAAGTTATCCATTACAATAATAAAAAAAAATGTTAGAAATGATTGTTGATATTTTATTATTTGTTTTTAATTAACACAGTGGTGGAAAATTTGTAAGCTTTTTAAAATATCTTTCTTTAAAATTACTTTCAGTTCAGAAACAAAGTGAACATAATTTTATCAGGGCCATATAGTTTTAGTTATCCATTTAGTACAACTGCAATAAGGACTGATGCATCACCAATCCAAGGCGCTCTTCTGATGAAATAGTCCCATGGAACAATGGGAACTTCAGGCAAAAATCGAAATTATTAAAGCTCTCTCTGTGGTAAGAGTGAAATGAAAATATCCTTAATGAAAGTGAGAAATACTCAAAAAATAAAAAACTCCATAGGAGTAAAAAATATGCTTGAAAATTTTGTGGTGGCTTGTCAATGGGAGCCTTAAATCATGGTGTAATATAGAAGATATGTAAATGAGATACCTAATCAAATATCTTGTCCTCATCATTTGATCACAGCTCAACCTCTCTAAAATGGAATTGGTAATGACTTCACAAAGATATTAGATTTAATATTTGAATAAGTTTCTTTTTATTTCAATGAAATCTACCAGTAAAAAATATTTTCAGAATAGAAAAGAAGCTGTGTGCTAAACAAAACAGAAAGTCATCTGAATGATTTAGTGAAATTTCTCTCTATTGACATGACTGACATGTCTTTTTCTTTTCTTGCAATGAGCAACTAACTTAAGATTGCCAGCTTTTGAAAATATTTGTGTCAATATCGTTATAACGCTTACGTACCCCTATATCTCTTTGCGGTTAAATCTATAAAATACCAGCAAAATTTCAGTTTACTTATACAAACTATGTGGTAATATAACTTGTGATATTTATATTTCTATAAATAATCGGGTGGAAAATCGCGTTTCTAAGAATGCGAAATACTTTATTCGTCTGTACGTTAAGAAATTTATTGTTTGTATTGTATCATTCAATCTTATTTTTTTCGAACAACAAGACCACAGTTACGCCTTGTTTGGCGCAACATAGCCACATCTGGCTCTTACGCCATTAAACACTCTACCGTCACATCATACACATATTCAATCGTTTAAATACCGTTTTTCAACAAACTTTTAAATAACAGTTTATTATTGAAAAATACCGATGACTTTCTTATCGAAAACCTTCAAATTGTACCGAATAAACGATAGAAAAAGATTTTTTTGACTAGTTAGTTATTTTACACAGATATTTAGCTGAATGGTGGTGTAAATATGTAAATTCATCTCTTAAATAATTTTGAAGGAGAGCAAATCTCTTTTTTCCTAGCCTTTTATGACATGTACCTCTTTATATCGGCAGGTGCCTACTCAATTCCTGGCTAATTACATCCCCTGTTTATGATGGTGTCGAGTTCATGATAAACTTACTTTATTCTAACTTGAATATAATTTTTTTATATATATATATTTTGTTCTATTCCAGGGGTATTCAACTTTTTACATTTTGGGGAACCCTTTGAGCTTACTGTTTTCTTGAAGGAACCTCTCGATCAAAGAGAAAAAAAGATGGGACATCAAAGCTTTGTCCTATTTAAATTTATTAAATTATTATTGCATCTTTATTTTATCACAATATAAACATCTTAGTAAAATAATGAATGAAAAGGTAGATAATGGCGTGTTTTTTTTATTTTCTAAAATGCATTCTATGAATAATAAACAAAAGCGACAGCAATTTAAATTATAACAAATTAATAAAAAGAAAATTAAGGACTTGATTGTATGTCTGGAATAATTGTTGAAATCTGCACCCTAATGTCCTCTTCAGCATCCAATCCGTTTCTGTATTTTGTTTTGTTGCAGCATACAAAGAGAAATATTTTTCGCATACATAGGTTGAAACAAATGACATTAGATGTTTCACAGCACTTTTGGCAATTTCAGATATTCTTTTCTAACATCAATCCAAAAATGCATAGTATAAAGTTGACTAAATTTTAGTTTCAAATGAGTGTCGATATATCGAGTGAGCCAAAGAACGGAGACTTATATGTGACCTATTGTGTCTCGATTAAGATATCTGAAGCCCGAGACTTTTACGAAATTTAAGATTTTATTTTATCTATGAAATATTTATTTTTATAAGTAAACTGCCTTTAAGACCTTTTAAAAAATTAAAATTTTACTAAAAATTTGATGCTTTGATTAAGCAAATTGTGATCACTTGTGGAACCCCTGTCAAAGTTCCAAAGAACCTAGGTTAAAGACCTATGTTCTATTGCATACTCTCATTTCAGGAAAAGTAGATTATTTTGTTGCTTATTATAAATTCAATTATACTGATCAAGTACAGTTCGAAGCTTGTTTGTTGTTGAATAATACCATGTACAGTAGGCGCTTTTTAATCCGGCATTCGATAGTTCGACACCGATCGAGCTGTTCGCTTTCAGTTTTTTTTTGCTTGGATTCGGGGTTTGTTAACCTTTACAGCCAAGTGATGACACAATGCTGTTCTCATTTTCGTTTACTGTTTTATCATAATTGTCAGTTTTCATTTCAATACAATATTTCTAGTTTTCTAGCAGGTCACGTATCACGTTGACATAGTATTAAAATTGTGTACTGTACAATAAAATGTTCTCGAAGTCTAGCAGGTGTTGTTCAAGGGCAAATATATTTCACTAGAGTAGTTCGTCATAACTTGTTTGAACTAACATTGTACTGTATTATTTTTTCTTTTATGCTGTATTTTTTATAGGCCCAAGAATATTTAATTTAATTTATGTTCAATGATTGAAATTAATTTTGTAATTGTTAAAATACGAAAGCGACAAAACATTTTGTCTGATATTTATAAAATATACACAGGTTCAGAATGTGTTCAAACACTTTAAATACATGCTTTAATCATTGAATTTTTTTTTTTTTTTTTTGTCTACAGTGAATTGTCTTTGGTATATCCATTAATCCTATTTGACACTCTATAACATAATTCTGCGAGACTGTGGTTTCTAGCACCGAATTAAAGATGGCTTATACTGTACTCGTAATGCAATAGTGGGATTCAAATGAATTGTCTGTTCATTGCCTAGTTACAGTTGTAAGAATAAAAAAAAAGCCCACTTTAGAGAGAAACTTAATATCTTTGTCTTTTTAACAGACGAACTCGACAAAAAAAATTAGAATGCATGTATCAAAATTTGCTATAATCTATAGTTCATTGTCGTTTCATTTCATCAATATTCTCTTGACTTATCAAGTAATGATTTTCACAATACAACTGTAAGCATTTTTTTTTTAAAAAATAACTTTTATAATTTTTATTAGATATTTTTTAAAACAAACTAACAGCATTCCGGCTAATCTAATTGTATATATGATACATCAGTGGTGTACTAAAAAATAATCTTGGGAGGTTCATGACAGAAGCAATTTTTACAACGTTTTTCTGAATTTCACTTGGTGTGAGTGTGTGTGTCATCAAATTTTCGATCGTTAATTTAACCAACTTCCCA